>LUCM01003808.1:277132-348373 GCA_008360955.1 Fasciolopsis buskii
TTTATATAAACGTGTAACTCTGGGGAAAGGCAGCGGTCAGTGAGGCTTGCCTTGCTGTTAAACGCTGAACGATGATGAGGATGATGATGATCCCGTGCAGCGTAATTCTACGGAGTTTAATCTGCTTTTCCTTTTCAACAAGCGTCTCCTAAATCGCAACACTTTCGTAAAATAGATGCACATTCACGAGTTCGTTCATCTTGATGGAATCCGAGCTGACCCATGTACATCACTCGCACTTTAGTTCCGCGTGCTCTTTTCCAGCTGAGCTAGGAAGCTGCGCCGAAGTGCGTTTGACTGACGCTCATGCGTGGATTTAAATCCCATCAGGGAAGTCTTCTCACATATAGTTGCACAAAGTGCACGAAAAGCCAAAATTTAGTAGGCGTACTAGCCAGGGCTAACACTTATGCAGCTAAACTTATATGGCTGTCCACAGATTATGCATTGCACAACGTCTACAAACAAAAGGACCGTCCACGGTATTTCGTGCGTTCTGTAACGTGCACGAATCACCCGGTTCTTCGGAACCATCCCGTTATTCTTGCCACAATCCAAGCAGTTTACTCCCAAATTCACTGCACCGCCTTTTCAAATTAACACAAAGGCTTCCCGAAACCGGAATCTCATCTTCATCATTCAACTTGGGACAAGCCATTGCAGCAAACCAGTATGGGATCTCACAGCCCCAAATAACAGACGACAGGCACCGCATTTTTCCTCTAGATCCTACCTGTTCAGTCGGAAAAATATGGTATGCTTTGATGAAGCGATCTTCGAAGGACTGTTTGCCTGGTTTCAAGCGCACAAGGAACAAAAGAAACGATGCGAGCCGAGGTCCCACAAACGTGTTAGTCAGCATCGGTAACCACAAAATCAAATCAATCTGACTGGTTGTAGGTTATAAACTGCGATATGACTGTATCATCGGGATGAAATGGGGTTAGAAGTTGAGTAGACACTCTTCGTATTGAGATTTGGCCACATGAGGCGCTTATTAGATGGGTCTTTTCGGACGTCTTTATTCAGATACTGCGGTATCCATTTTTCGACAATTAATCATTTCGAAAACCCTTAGTCGTTATTTCTGAAAGGCTTCTAGGCTAGGAAAGCAAACGCCGGTCCCATTCACTAATAACTTAATTTATTTGTGTAGGAACCAAAAGGGATATGATATCTTTGTCAAAGCTCTTTTCCACATCTCTTCTTAATATCGTTTTCATGTAACTTGTGCAATTGAAACTGCGTATTTATGTTTTTTCTGCAATTATCCAAAAGTGTTTATTCTATTTCCTGCCTAAGTATAAATGTTGCGAAGGTACGAATATAAATTCTTGTCGCAAGCTGTGATTCGATTAGGCTTTTATTTTCTCGTATTCAAACGACGCACTAACATGGCGCATGATGGTCTACCCTTCCTCTCAGATTTTCGCCTCCTCTCTGCAGTGCGTGTGTTTATGCTCGCTTATTTGTGTCGCATTATGCTGCGAACTGGGTACTACCTTATTGTAGTTGGTTCATATAGTACGAGTTTCCCGTTCTTGTCCAGAGGTAGCAGTGTGTTCATTCAATTTTTATGGCTATAATGCGTCGGCACCACTCGTAGATTAATGGTTCCAGAGTAGGGTCATAACTGCGAAAAAACTCCGGGCAGGTTTGGACTAAATTCTCACAACTTTAATGGAGGCTTTCGACAGTAATATACCGCAATTGGATCGCGTGACATGTTGTATTTCAGATACTGTTTGCTTGATGTTAATCTAAAAGTAATGCACACATATGTCACAGCAGATTGTTCACATGTTTTCATCCCCCCTCCCCCGCTCTTTCCTATGTTTGTTATCGTCTGTAGTCCGATTTATTCGCTAGAAGCATTGTGCACGCGATACTTCTGGGGCATCCCCACTTTTCTGTTATCTCTCTACCGCCATCGCGCAAGACCGTCAAATTCATTCTGTTTATGTCTTGTTGTCTCTTAATATGAATTTGAATTGGAACTATGCAGTTTGGCACAAATCTGCCTACCGGGGAATTGCCACCAGAAACATGGCCTAAGAATAAAACATTGAAGGAGGAGTGAAGTAGCGGAAACATCGCAGGGTTCGTGGTACATACTTGCTCTTCTAATATCCGCTTCCATACCATCGGTCGTCCATCAGGATGCTTGGCCTTACACCATCCACTTCCCCAAAGTGCAACAGAGTATTGACTTAAGGAGCTTTACTCTAATCCTCTTATCATACGGCCTGAATTGCCAGGCAGTAGAACTATTTGAAGGTTTCGTACTCCACTGGGAGCAGTGGACTGAGTGTTTGTTTCATACGCCCTTCGGATGAAGCCAGAAATGCTGGTTGTCCAATGCTGCCTTCCGCCACAGATACCGGGCAGCATATTGTCAAATGCTTTGTACACCGTCGGGGTTCAATTGAAATCAGTTTTGTCATTATCCGTAGATTGATTGCTAGTGGTCAGCGTTGGGCATTCATCTTCGTCGTCGCACCTCCGCCACGAGAAGACAATGTGTAGGACTACCTCAGCAGAGGATATCTGGTACACACTTCGAGATGCGTTCCAGGCGAATAGCCTGGAGACACCCACTTGCGACCCTACTAAGACATTCGAAGGCTTTCATTTAGGAGCATCTGGTGTGTACGTAGCAACTCTTAACCGAAAGACGAAATGAGACACGTTAATGATACGCGACGGAATTTATTGACGTGCACTGCAAAGTATCCATCGAGTATTATATACATATAGATCCCAACAAAATCCAATTTGTAGCTCCTTGTCTCAACCTGTACTGATGAACTCCAATACACTCTTCTCGTGGCGGAGGCGTTTTCACAAAAATGGGGGGACGGAGGCCAATTTCCGACGATCTTGAACGGGTAGGCTAGTCTTTGTCTGTCAGTCTAGGACAGATGGCTAAATTCTGATCCCAAATCAACTACGGACGGCGTAGAAAGCATACGTGTGTATGCTCATCGCCATCTGTGGCGGAGGGAAGTGCTGGGCATCCAGGATGTCTGTCTTCATCCGAAGGGCTTATGAACTGAGCGGTCAGTCTCCAATACTCAATGGGTTACGTACTCCACTTGCTAAGCTTTGAATGGCTGAGGGCTCCAGTCATGGACCCCCCTAAAGAATCGCTTGAGAAACCTGGGAGGACCGTACCCGCAAACGAAACATGGACCCACTCAGTCGCATGCCTTCAGCGATGAGTTCCTTGGAAGGTCGCTTTGCCCACTTCTTGTTCCACGCATAGTCATCCCCAGAATCTGTTGTTTTCTTGTTTGTCTTGCTTCCTTTCATATTTTCTCCACTCTAATTCCATCTAGCTCCACTCCTACCGATTCTACCATGTTTTGTTTGAAACAGTCCGAAATCAGACAGGTGCAAAGTAAATAAAATATAATACTCATTAGGATTCCGAACTGTTTCCGTTTTGGATTTGTGGGATATGGTAACGGTGCTGGAGGTTATTCGGTTTATATCTGGTGGCCTCAAAGAGCACGAAGTTTACAACAAATTCCGAATCAAGACCGTACTGGTCAGACAATCATCTTGGTTTATCGCTGCCATAACCGCATTCTGCTCATGTAAGTTATATATAAAAGGGATAGTTGATGGGAAAACGTTGAAATCCGTCAAACGTGCGGATTTGCAGAGGTTAGTGAGTCATCTAAAATTCAAATATACGAGTCAGCAGCTGGTTTCGCTTTGAGAACTGACACTTAATTTATCGTCGTTAAAATTAGCATCCATGCCCGTTACGACAAAACCTCAAATAGTTAATGACTGAAGTCATGCTTGCTTTTCTGCATGCCGCGTCAACGGTGTGATTATCCATCATCAGGATGAATCAAGCTAATTTTATCCACCATCGAATATTGCGTCATCTTTTGCGTCGTGTTTTATTTGACAACTTATCTACTGTTTACCGCATCTACTGCGTCGGAGGCATTGCTCAATGTCTTGGATAACCCTCTAATATCCTCAGCAGATGTATATAGATCTACCTGAAAGTAAGCACGGTCCCAATGGAACAGCGCGCGAAGAAAATATAACGTGGAGGATAATTAAAGTGAGCATTTAGATGAGAGGAAGTTGAAACCAATTTTTTATTGTCTCCACTGTACAATCTTTCGGTCTGTATTCTTCATTTATGTAGAAGCTGTGGTCAGTAAACGCACCATTCGGCGCTCGGGCCATTGACTTCGATCTTAACCCGTTTTTCTCAGTATCTGCAACTAGATCCAGCGTTTGTCACGATTAACCTTTCGCCAAAATGTTCTGGTTTTCATTTGAAGCGCCACAACACCATTTAATCATAAAAGAAAAGAACGAAAAATAGTGAAACATTGACTATAAACCAATAATTCAAACAACTGTACAGAAAAGGAAAGATTTCGAATGCGCTAGCGTTAGTGACTCCAGACCATATTATCCATTGTCTGCAACCAGCGTTTTAAAGTTTCTCGTGGACCCTTTTTGAGCCAACCCATTCCTGTAAACGCATTTTACAGGTCCGAAATGCATATCACATATATGCACACTCATTCACACGATCAAAAATAAACTCGCAACTTACTTTGGTCCTCACTCAGTAGCACAACGTCGTCCACCTGTTCTGTCAGACAGTCTCTTGTCTCAGCAAATGTCACTGTCACCATTCTCACATTAGGATAACGCTGCCTCCATAATCACTTCAATGACAAAGTTGAGAAGTCGCCGTAAACACGAACTCGGCTTCGGCTGTTCGCATACATAGATTGGAAAAGTAAAACGAATTTCCCTGGCACCTTCTAATGAATGGCAGCGCCCCAAAATTGCACGATCTACCGATCGAGGATTGAGGTCACCGGTTTTCGGGACGCGTGTCTATGTTCTAAGATTGGGTACAAAGTGAAAATTTGGTCAATACAACGCTGACGAGTTGAAATCCGGCTTAATAACGCGCATGCACCTTTTGCAGTTTCCAGACAATCAGGGAACAATGATGCCCTCGAACAGCTTGGATACAATGCCCACCAAACCGTTTCTGCTGTGATTTTCACTTGAGAACCTATCACCTTTCTTGTCAATCGGTTAAATTACCGATTCAAGCCAGTCTTTAGGAATCTGTTTCTCTAACCAGATTGATCGCAGGATTTTTGTTAATCCTAATGTTGATACTTCGCATTGTCGTTGAAGTAGGGCGCAGACAGCTTATCTGGTCCAGCAACCTCGTATGATTTAAGGAGACCTCTCCCTCCTGATGACCTCCGTTTAGGGTAGGAGACTGATATCTACCTGCGTTGGTCCATTTACGGGCATGAGTAAGGAGGTCCACCGTGGTGGTGGGGCAAATAAACTGCTTTCTGAAGTGTTATGGTCAGCGCTCCAGCTGACGCTTCTGAGAGTGAATTAGTGAAAGCTCTGACTGGAACTGAATTCATAGATTGCCGTCTGGAATCAGCTGTGCCGGACACATGGTTTTCTTGCTGGTGACCGGAAAATTGGGGCAAACAAAAATGAGCACGGACCGAAGCATGGTTTGAGTCTACTGGTGTAGACCAGAATGATTGGCAATCCTCGATTGATTCACGCCATCGGTGACCGATGGTAACGTGGTCAGTTTGATTTCAACATTCTGAAGGTGAAAGGGGAGGGCGCCCAGGTGAACCGATGTCGCTTTTTATGGCAAACGTTTATGTTCGCCACTGGTCGGAACAAAATTTGATTGGGCAATCACCTTTATCGGTGTGATCGTCGAGCGTAATGATCGCCTTCCGACGTGCCGTTCCGTCTCTGCTAAGTGGTCAGGATCACAATGTTCGCTGAACACACGTTGGAGTAATCGAGATAATTCCCAGTGGAACTCGTCTTTCGCCTCAGGAGCCTGATCACGAACGTTCGAAACCGCGAAGATTGAAGCGAAAGACCAATGACAGATTGGGTTCTTGTATACGCGTTTCGGAGGCACAGTATACATACTCTAGAGGTTTCAAGAATTCCAGCTAAGACAGTTTGTTGCTCTCTTTGAGCTTGCGGACATCAGAAACACCCAAGTTAGGCGAACACTGACTCTCAATTGATGTATCCCAAATATTTCCTCCGATTTCACCAAAGCTGTCTGCAGATTAGTCTGTCGAGCCGGTTGCTGGTGGCACTCGGGTAATCGATACTTTGCAGTTGCCCCCATCGCAGAAGGGGTTTTTAATGGCCTTTGTCTTGGAAGTCTTGCTCAATGGGCAGTGGGATGTTAACCCACTACGGGGTCTTTGAGAGTAACCATACCGCTCTGCTCGAAGCAGTAAATGGCACGGTCCTGATAATCGTGTGCGAAGATCAATGCATAATGGGGTTTATTGTTTATCCGATTCATGGAAACTTTCGGACGGTTGTCGCTAGGTTATCTGCTGCTGAGCAGGATAGTGTTTGGGTTTCTCAGTCAAAGGATTCAGGTCCCGATTAAAAACTCCCCGTATGACAGCAGAGGTTGACTGAGTGGAAGCCCATCTACTTAGAGCTATCATTCTTCCATTGTGTTGCCAGCTGAAATCAACTCCCAATCTGGAGGATCAGGAGACTGCTTCCCCATACATCTACTCAATAGTTTTCCTGACATTAAATCTTCGGGTTGTGAGAAGTCATCTTGTATAGCTCGCTGGGTCATGGGGCGTGCGTACCGTCACACCACGTCAAGTTGTCGTCTCGTGTTGACAGATATAAAAGATACTTCGAATGCAAGGAGGCGACGAATTGCGGCCCTGAGCCACATCACTTATTGTCTCCAACCATCGCGTGTGAAGATCCCTTCAACCCCAACCATGCAGTCTTACTGGACCTACACGAGCCATTCCGCTGGTCAGGGATCACGTCTTTTTGCCATGTTATCAAATAGTCACTTCGATTCATTTTCTAACTATTGCTTACTTCGGACAACAGTGAACAGAGCGGCAACGTTTGCAATTGCCCCACCTAATGAAGCATACTTTCTTTTCGGAAGTCAATGGGAGATTAGGTGCTCTTTCGATGTTTCCTTGTTGGGTTTTCGGGTACACAAGTTTTTCTTACCGCGTGGACAGCATTCGCGTCCCTGAATTCGACTTTTCGGAAATCCAAGGCGTCGGGATGCGAATCGTCAAGCCTCGAATTACCACGTTTACAGAATGCAAATTTTTCTCAACAAACTCCCATTGCTGGCTAATATCGTCAGGTGACATCGATGCTATCTTTCTAACCTGCAAGTTTCGGAACGTCTTGAAGCAAGTTGGATCTAGCAGCTGCTGTTTCGTGCGTTTTGAATGTCCCCCTGAAGCGCAGGGACAGCTTAGATCAGACTAATGCCTGATCGGGGTCGGGTGGTATGTTTAGGTATGACGGGCAATCCTGCATGCAGTTCTTCCATTTGCGGCTAATGGCGAAGCAGTCGGTCTGAGTCCATTGGTGACTCGAAGAAGGTGGACTCCAGACCACGTACCGGCGATTTAGGTATTTAAAGTTCGTGCTTGTTAGGGACAAGCGGTGGTCAGGGTACAGGAGTGACAGCCGTTCCTTGTCTTTGAAACGTTATAAATCGAGACCAGAACGACGTAGTTAGTGAATCTCATTTGAATACAGCCGACTTACTTTAGCATCCATGTCTCCTACCAACATCGACCTGCTTTGCTCTTCGTAAGAAGTCGTGCAGCATTTGGTAGAACGTGTCCATCGCGCTTGGGCTGCGGTTTTTAGGTGCGTGTACGGAGATCAGAGCGTCGACTGACTGCCTTGCGTTTCACCGCGCATAGCAGTTTCAGACTTATTGAGAATCCCACCAACGCCAACAAGACCAGAAACAGAAACCTCGTGATCTCCAGGAAGGCGCAAGTAAAACGCCACAGACTGATTTGATGGGGATGCCAACCAAACAAAGCAAGTTGGGTCTTGTACGTGAGTCTCTTAGATCCAACACGCATTGATGACTAGGATCTCCGTTGTACGAGTCAGACATCTGTCATCCCGAATACATCAATGTTTGCACGTTTCATATGTTTAGTTTGATAGTTATCGTGGACGAAGAAGTTGACTCAGTCCAATAAAGCTTGGATGTATTATATCAGTTTACTCGACCCTGATTTGAAGGTTGTACATTCACTCAATACAAAGATGGATGAACTCATCCGTCTGCCGAATTTTGTTATCCTGAATCAGTCGGTCTTACCAAAAGGGTAGAAAAAAGTTGTAGATGGCAATCTGATATCGCCCGGTTCGTTCTCGTATCTGAATGTGGTTTCCGTCACCTTTGCGCAATAGGCCCTAGAAACTGTGATACATGCCCCTTCTATCTACAGCTCAAAATCACTATTTCCTACTTCTGATTCTAAAAGCAGTAGAGCTGATTGTGCGAGGTGTGGCCGTTCACACGACTAACAGGATGGATATTGAAGGCAACTCAACCAGTAGTAAGGGACTAATGAATACCATGCTTTTACTCGAATTCTACATACTGCGAAAGGGATTGTGCTTTATCTCTCAGTCGCTTTTTGGGATTGGGTAGAAAGTTGCTGCGTTGGGCACACTGACCGATGTTCACTCGTCAGTTATTATGTACACACAGAGCATACTTGCGCTGTTGACTGTGCACATCAATGCTTGGATGTACAAGTGTACAAAAGTTTTACAACCACCGCGTTTTGACGCACCGCCGTTGAGGAACTGCGCGCGAGCGGATGCAGAAAGAACGCGATAGACTTCATCGTTCGTGTCATTTGTTCCACAAAACCACGATGTGACCACCGATCACGTGGGTGAATTCGATTGCCGCTAGTTTCTCTCCGAAAGGCAAATATGGCTGTAAGTAATCAATGTGTCTAACTTTTCATCTTTCTCCACGGCGAATGCTTCAGATTTATTCTTTCAGCCCCATGTTATTTGGCTAATCACTTAGCTTTGTTTTTGTTTCTCTTACCTCGTGCCTCGTCTGGGAAACGCTAGCTCGTCTTGGTTGTCATCTGTACGGCCAGCACCGATACATACTGGTATTGATTACTAGCTGTTCACTGCAAAACAATTGCTTTGTTATTGATTCATTCATTATTCAGTAAAAGAATTTTAGGGAAGTGTTTTTGTCGTATCCGGACCGTTCCCATCGTTTCTACTCAGCCATACTGTTGCACCGCAAACAATGCCACCGTTTAATATGTTTACCAAAATATCAGATAGTTGTGAAAACGTTCTTCAATAGATAGATCGTATATAATCCTATGACAGCAACCGCAGTTTCGAAGGTCCCAGTGATGGTAATAGAGGTTGGTTGCAGCTATCTACGACCTGAACGCCAGACCGAAACAGGATGCGCATTTTTGGAGAAATTAGTCGACATGTTAAAATGAATGGAATCTGCGAAATCTTCGAAATTATCCGTTTAAGACAAAAAATAGGAGCGATACAGAAATAGTGTTCTGACCGAGATCAAGCACCAAACTCCTTTTTACACTTTGCTTTAGGACTGAAAATTAATAGTTGCCTCGCCAGTATCAGCAGCTCACCCATATTCTAAGCGACCGTCACAGACAACCGGATGACAATAATGTTCATGTACTTATCGTTATGCCCGGGTCTTTTTCAGTCCCTCCTTGTTTTTTTCAGCACAACTCTATTCAAATCTTTTGGTTAGTGAGTTGTTAATTCAGCATCAAGCATTTGGTTCAGAATTCGCATTTCTAGGCAAACAAAACATTTGATCGGATCACAAATTACCTGTTAGAAACTGTTTTGCAGTCTTTCTGACCTTCGTACATTATCGATAGAATGGTAATTATTTTCCGCCATTTCTTTCCCTTGTTCCATATTCTCAGTTCCAGTGTTTTTGTTCGCCGGAACCATCGAAGCAAACACATCCAGTTCCCCTAAAACCTGTTTGATCTATAGATTGTTGACCCAACTCTGCATTCCCATTCTAGAAATGATTTGTAAATTCCTGAAAATGACTCACTGAAACAGTTAGAAGATGGATTGGCAGACAGACTGCTTTCCGGTACTTTATTAACTAACCAAATACAATACGTTTATACAGGTCAGGCAGAATACAGTGAAAAATGGAGACTATTTACCAGCACAAGGATGGTATCACAATAGGCTGTCGTGACCCCTCACTGTTGATATATTTATGGTAGAACTCGGGGTGGCTATTTCATCATATAAGAATGTATTTTGTCCACCTTACGTGGACGACGTTTTATGCGTGATGGTCGACTCCAAAAGTCCCACGGAGTTGCCTAATCATTTCAGCACGACGCGTAAGATCGTCCAGTTCACAGTAAAAATGGGATTCATTAGAACTGTTTGGGCGAGCGACGCTTCACAGCTGCTCATACAGCAGAAAAAGTTTTTTTGAACTCCTAACCGAAACCTTTGACTCAAAACTGCAGCCCATTAGACAGTAGATCGTCATTCCTCGGCACGTTCCTATCTCCCTCGTTCTGATAGAACATTTCAACTCTGCATCCATAGAGCGTCCACTTGGAGGGGACAATATGCAAAACACTTCAGTTTAGCAAGTATAAGAAAGTTGTTATCCGACGCACAACTAGCAGAATTATAAGGATGTGCTCCACAGACGTGATTGATGAAGAGTCAGCTATTGTCAGAGGAACCTCTGCACGAAACGGATATCTTGACTAGTTTATTCAACAGTATATAAAGTCCAAAGACGATTATCAAACAATCAACGCCGTGGCGTTTGTACGAAAAGGTCGCGGGTTCGACTCCTACCAACGGACGCTTTTCCGCATCAGTAGCCTTTCAATGCCCGCGGCCACATTTCTGAAATTTTGCACGTCATATAATGAACAAAAAAAGAAGTGGGCGATTATTATTACTACTAAAACTACCCGCAGTCTATCCACGGTAAATACCTTAATTCCGCTTACGAAAGACATTAGCCAGCGTTATGAAGAAGCAAATTGAAGACTGTTTGAGAGACACCCATCATTCACTTGCTCCTATGAGGCAAATTATATTAGCTCTACCACAAGATTCCTCATTGATCGTATTCAGGGAGCTCCGTCTCACCCAGCCTAGTCGTGGTCTCGTAAGGAGCCACATGACAATAATTGTCACTCATCTTGTCGGCGTTGACCTCTTCAACGATGTGTACGAGTCATTTACACCACTGCAGATCATTTATTTGAAATCAAAACACTTAAGGTATCGATATTTATTTGCTGCTTAAAGTATAACGATTCGTTTGGACAACCCTTCTCTTATTCAAAAGCCGTCAGTCTGAAGCCTATAATTATCAAGGTCGGCCGTGACCAAAACGGTGTCATGACACGTGACGTCATTTTTCGCACTGACCTAGTTAGCCAAACTTCCATCGACGATCAGCGGATTCGTGTGCCCTGTGTTAGCCCTCTCCACATAACCTCAAGCAACACATTGCCCTTTATTCTTTCTCCTTGTCCCCTGTATTGACCAGTTTAAATAAGCAATTGTTTTCCTCTGAATCTGTGTTTATGTGGAGATTTGTACCCACCGAGTCGTCTTTCGCATATGATACGAATAACTGAGTTTCTACGTAATTTTTTATGCAGGCACAGCGAATCAGCCGCTAGTTTTTTTCATTTTTTGGTTGTCATGCTCCTGTTGGTCAGCCTTATTCACTAACGCGACGGAGTTATTTCTTATCTCCAGTTGTTTTTATGAGCACCGCAACCCACTATTTGTTATCAACAATCAATTTCTTATATATATCTCGGTTACCGTTAAGTTGTGGTTTTCTTCCTTGAAACTGCACGTATCTATTGACCCTAATCGGATTGCATTCACTGTTAATGTCTAATTCATAGTGCAAGATATTATTGACGCTACATTTTTACTACCGGTTCACACTGCAACGTTTTGTCCACACGTATCTGTTTAAAATCGAGCAACACAATTGGAACTATCCTCACATGTTTTCGCTGTTGTGGTCTCATAGGTTAATGATAATCATCCCCGTGTATTTGTGTCTGTCGAGTAAAAATCTATTCTTGGAGTGTCTGCTTGCTCGTGAGACGTTCGTTAGTTCTTACAATAGCGCGGATTACACAATCGGACCCATTTTCTCATCTCAATTTGTATTCGTCTTGATACCCCTTGGTGTACGAGACACCTTTGTTCACATAACGTCTTCGAGGTCCATATGAGCGAATAATGTACCTTGTTCCGTTTTGAAACAAGTTAATGCCATTTTACATTAAAGCACAGTGTTCATTTCAGCTGTTTTATTCTGACCACTAGGCCACCACTGACCTCGTCTCCGTCGTTGCTCATTCTTCTGGCATTCATTCTGATCGGAAATCGGTCAAGTTTGACTACACGTCAACAACCACTCGTCACAAGCGAGCTGCAAGCCGTGCCCATCGTCGACGACGACCCCGATCACAGTCCAGATCTACTTCAAGCACAGCCCCTGAAGCAACTAGTCACTACGCTTATAGTGTCCGGGAGACGACAGACTCATTCCAATCAACATCACATTCCGGCCGTGTTCGTGTCAAGCAACCAAGTCGTAAACGCGGAACAAGCGCGTGAGTTCTGTAGTGATATCCCTCTGGTATTTTTCTGTCGTATCAGGTCAGGCCTAGAACTGTAAATAAAAAAACGGAAAGAGGAAGATGAAATCCAAAGGATGCAATGCTTCTACGCCAAAAAACAAGTTACAAATTAACTGTCCTCTGTTTCAATAAACATACATTAAGCCACAAAAATATTGACTTACCTTTTCACTCTCTATCTGATGCATCACGTCTCGATTAAGCTGTCTCGGTGGGTGTTCTGTTTAACACATAGATTGTTCACATTCTGTAGTTCGTTTTGAATAAGTAACTGACTTTTTATAAGAAGCATCACACGACATCAACGACGAGCTGGGTGTTCAATCCATGGAAGCTTTATCCAGCTATTTTATTCATGTTAGGAAGTACTAGCAAAGTGTGCTTATTGCACTTGAACTAAGACACGAATATTAGAAAAACGATTGAGTCGAATTCTATAACTTGGTAGATTTCCGAGCAAGTTCTCAACGGTTTATCAGACTTCAACACTCCACGACACGGCGACCCTCCGACACTAATCACCCATCATCATGCCCTAGCTGTCCAGATCAACAAACTCTGGGGATTCCTTCATTGTATTTAAGTTATCTACGAAAAAGTAAAAGGCAACCATGATCATCCGAGGTCATTTTGTGTTTCTATTTTTTGCCGTTCGTTCTCATCAGCTTTGATTACTCCCAATCATAATTCTCATCCGAGTATAAAAGCCTTAGGTTTTTATTCCAATTTCAAAGCAAGTGACTGTGATTAAAGTAATTCAAAAAATCACCATTTTTCAACAACGGATTTGTGGTTATGTGCATCCCAATAGACAAAATAGACGGTTGATCGACTTTTCATATTTCTGTCCCTCATTTAAGATTCCAACGACGGACGCATTCGAAAGCGAGCGGCGCACCTACACCTGAGAGCGACCTGTCCCGTCATAAACGGCAAACTCACATCGCGACGGGAGCGTCAGCCAGCAAGCAGAGGTTGGTGTGACTGTGTTTTCCATTGGTAGCTTTTCTGTCCTGTTCATTCTTCCGGAATACCCCGTCCTTTTACTTGTGTTCCATTCGAGCACTTCCAATTGACCTCATTTATTCATGTTTCCTCCAGTCAAGAAATGCAGACCAGTCATTTATTGTCTTTCCAAGAAGACCGGAGTCGAAGAAACAGTCTTTCCAATACAAAATTAAAATCTGCCTTATAACTGAATGATTGTTTTCAAGCCATGACTGAAGACTACAACGTAAACTATGGAAGCATACTTCTAATATCTGATTCCGAAGTTTACTCAAGCGCTTGTGAGGTGAAATGACTTGTCAAATATTCGTGCCATTTCGGCTAAGTTGACTTCACGAATCTCTAAGTGCACCATAGGTCACAGTCGCGTTTATCCTCCGTAAATAGAGTGCAGTGAGCCTTACTGGGAGTTACTCACTAACACGCGTGCAACTTTGCATTCACTAATGTGTGATTTGTTTCTTCCAATTACTTATCTGTATAAACTACATCAAGAACGGTTCCCCTCACTGAGCGGAACAACAGATAGTGACAATTTCCATCTCCAACTTCCCGTTATTAATGTAATTACATAGTTTATCCCTTCTTCAATTTACTGAGCATCTCAGGTTTCTTCACTTCATTGTAGTACTACCATAATAAAACTGTGATGTATTTGTTCGGCACCGTATCCTTATAATAGGTATTCGTTAAATGCTGCGGAAGATGAAGTTTCTCCGTTTTTTCTGAACGAGTGGCATCCGCGCAAATATGTGATTCCCGAATTCGTCATCATGAAGCCCAGTACACGTTTAATCGAGGACGTCAGGCTTCTTCCAAAACCGGTTTTCTATCCTGTCTAGCTGTTTCGTAGGTGTTTGCGAATGGCTAGAGTATATCACATTGGTGAATTCAACCTGTTGGTTATGGAACGTAGTGCGATTTCGATGAAAATTACCAAATTAACGATTTGTGTAACGTCATCAAGGTAATTTCGCTGACCTAGGCTTGAATCTTCAGAAAAAACACTGGATGTAAATAGCTTAAGTTGCTGTCGTAATAAGTTGTCCTTCTCCACAAATCGCCTATCCCGCTTTACGCTGCTTCCAGAGACAGCTTCTTGCTGCAAAATGGTTCAAGATGGTCATTCCATGAGATGGCGAAGAGGTATGGGAACCCTAACCAGTTGGCTAGTTCATGTAGATCCAGTTAGAACTCCAGGTTCTGATCCACGAGATCCATCCAAACGACGGTTCGAGGTAATTGGCGGCATGGCTTAATGCCGCAGTCACTGGCGTTCTGGCATTCGGAATTTTTTCTCTTCCACATTGTTGTTCGACATGTTGCGTTTCATTTGGTCTTCCACTACTACTCATTCGTTTCTCCCTTGTGTAGATAGTGTCGTACAGTAGCAACCAAAATAGAGCCACATTAATACCAGCCAAACTGAGTTACGCTGCATCTTCCAAAAATGCCTTCTATGTTCATTGTCCTCATCTATCCAGTTTAAATAAAATAGGCTTGCACGAGGGGGGAATTGAGAGGCGAATGAGCGACGTATTACCGGAGGAAAGAATAGGTGAATCGTTTAGACATCAACAATTCGCAGCCTTATGATAACGAGTGAACAGTGGCTCGGCGTAGGCAGTTCTGAAGCTGCTGTTGCTATTGCACCAGTGCCCTTTCTCGTACTAGTGAGCCCATCTTCGTTGGTTCTCCTGACGCCGTCGTTTTCGCAAGTTTGCCGTCTACCGACTTCTTGACGCTCATCAATGTGTTCATTTATGCTGTATGCAATGATTGCACTTGGTGTTCAAACATCATGTTCGCGACGCTGTACTGCATCACTCACTGGGTATGTTCCGGAAAATACAATCTATGTTAAATGTTAACCAGAATTTCTTAGATTATCAGGATCGTGCTTTCTCAGAGCTCTACGTAAGCCGAACGTAGGCTATTTCAGAAGTTCTCTGATGAAAGCTGCCATTTTCTCCTTGATATTTGGGCACGGACTTGTCGGTTTTATTTTTTTGAAAAGCATGAGAACAGATAAACCAAGTTCGCTATTCTCGAGGTGTTAAAAATTCGCTGCTGCCAGCTGTGGTGGGAAAATGAATGGGTTTGCTTTCTTCTGAGTAAACTGGAAATTTACTAGTGTGCCCAACCTAGTGAAATGCCAAATGCAAACTGATAGTGAATGCCGATACCATTTGCGTAGAGCATTTTCAAATCGGCTTGTGTATCACCAGTGTGAATGTCCCGTTTTCCCTCCGTCTATACAATCAAACAACCGGTCCCGTGATATGCGGGGATTCGAGTTTCTCCGCTTCTTCCCTATCAGCTCATGATCACCTGATTCTGTGCGGCTGTCACATTGTGAACCCTTCTAGTCACCCTACCGACCTAGTGCGTGTGCGCACATTCTTGGCTATTTTAGTAGGCAAAGCATATTTGAGAGCCTCGATGCTGTACCTCGGTCCACGCACATTATTTGCGCCACAGCACCTATGCGGTACGACCTTGGAAAGCCTACGCCGTCCATAAGCAAACCTGTGAATAGGACTATTGCATCTCTGCCCCCCCCCGGCACATCCCATCCTGCTTGTCTCCGTGCGTTCGTGCTATGCAAAGGCGTTGACCGCCCTGGTCTTCGCGTGTAGCTACGGCTCGGCTTAGCGAAGGTTATGCGAGAAAACAGCTGATGCATTTTTGATTGGTTCATGCTTGATGATCAATACATCTGCAACGGTCCACTGATTGGCTGCCTAGATCATTACCAAGGTCGATACCGCAACTCTTCATTGTTCGTCGTCGTGCGCACACCCATATTAGACTGTATCGGTTGTCCTCACGTCGCCCTTTGCTAGGGTGTGCTGCTCGTCTGCGTGGCTGATTTCCCTCCCTCGAGGATTTAAAATCATTCAATGCAATCTCATTTTCATTGAAATTGATGCTGCTTACATGCGGGCCCGCATGCGCTTTGTGTGATGTTCGAAAATAAACTCACGTGTACAATTTTCTTACCTCTGCTTCCCGTCTTTCCGTGTTTTTCGAAAAATAAACGTAGACACCTACCAGATAATCAATTCGCATTATTCTACCTGATATCCATATGGATTTGGATGAAACAGTTATTGGAAATGAAGCCAAACATTCCCGGTCCTGTGATCTCACTCGTCGGTGATTTTGTATCAGACATGAGGATTTCCACAAGTTGTGTTTGTTATGTGTGTGCTACTATCTCTCCCATTTTGGGGTCTTTTATTACTCCAGCCGTGTGGCAAAATCGATTGCGCCAATGGTGCTTGACTCCATGCGGACGTTGATCGATTTGATTTACAGGTCAGTGTGATATTTACTTTCGTCGTGTTTCTGCTCGTCGAATATGGCACAGAGCAGAAAATAACGTCCACCTGCGAATATCGATTTGATGTTCACATTTTTTAATAAGGGATTTTGGCTGTTTGTGACCGTTTCACACTGGATTCCATGTGTTGAACGTTAGGCAGGTATTAGTTATTTGTGTTTCATGTTCAAACAAGGTAATTTCCATTGTTGGTAGTAGTGCTTCGTTTCACTTGACCACCGGCTTCGTAAGCCCCGACACACTATGGTCCTCCATTCTAAAGGCAATCTAATCGAAATGACCTAATTTGTCTGCTCCCTGAGTACATTCACTCTCGGAAAATTGCTTCAGTGGTAAAGAGGAGATATGAACCGGTGAATTGGATTTCTTCAAGGGGGATGATGGTTTTTAGACATCACAATTTTCCTGGTGGCATGTTCTTGAATGCAGTGCCCACCAGCCGTGTGATCATTTTAGGCTTTTCTATAGTAAACTGTGACACCTTGCAAGCCGAATTGATGGACGCACCTCGGGTTTGCTGTTCCAGTCTTCTCTCGACGAACTTGGTCTGTTGGGAGTTCCTTGGTACTCGGCCACTGCTGTTGTTCTGACGATGTAACAGCTACAACGTGTATTCTCCTGTCACAGCACCCAAGCTCCGTGTGTAACAGGAAGTAACGAGTTCTACAAAAGAAGCCGCAGTGTAAGTTCCAGAAATTGCCAACTTTCATTGGGCAATTTCGAGATAGATTCCACTTCGCGCTTTCACCAAGAATGTTTATTCCACGTAGAATGGTTTGCGACGTGACAAACTGGGAAGTCAAGGTCACTGGTAAATGGGTTATGGGTAAACGTGCGTAAGCGCCGGTTTCCTGACCGTTTTCAAACCAAGAACTGTGATTGCATAGACAAGTAAAAGGGGCATATGGCAACTCGAGAATCACGGGGCAAGATCAAAAGATGGAGGCTCGGAATCTGGACATAAAAATCATTGGAAGAATGGCAGTGGGTGATTACGAAGTAGTCATGCCAAGGTCGTCAGAACGTTAACCATCAGAAGGCGGAAGACAAGTGACGACGAAACGGTCACTTGGGCTGTTGATTGCAGAATGGGGTTAAGAAACGGATGACTTTTCTGCTCGGGTTCGAACCTAAAAGTGGCCTGACTTGGGCTGTACACTTGGAGAGAGTGAATCAAAGTGTTCCAAGAATTTTGCCCCAAGTGCTTGCTATCCATCCGGCTTCACATATCCAGTAATTCCTCATTCACATTGTTTGCCCGTCATTTTCTCAGTGGAGCCGGAATGTTTGCGCGGCCTGTCCACTGTGCCGTACGCTTCTGAGGATTATTGTATGCCTGCTTTCTGCACGTACCTCGCTCATATGATGCATCATGACAACTCCACCTTAGCTAGTTCAAAGCTGAAAATCGGAGAAAATATCGTCGTAACCAGTAAACGGTTTACGTTTGGAATTACGACGGGATACTCTCTTTTGGCCAAGGGTGTACGATATAAATCAGTGAATGTCGGTGACGACCGGGCTCGTGGTTTTAAGTATATCACTGGGGATTTCTGCACAGGTTACTTCTTGAGGGAATAATGCAGGAAGTTCTGCAGTCAAAGTTATTCTGAGAATATCATTAACGAGTGAAACGGGCTATCGAAGATTTTTAGTGGAATCTTTTCATAAGCATTTTTCGTCTAGGTTACATGATGGTGCCATATTCAACTTAGGGACACAAGAGTAATAAGCAGTCTATAAGCTACTTCGATGTAACAGACTGCAATCTTTAGTGTAGGAAAAATTTCGGGAAACAATAGAGTTCGACTGGTAAGACGCATTAAGAAACATAGGCTGAAGTGGCATTAGACATCGCATTGTACTGCCGGAGGCTTCGGATTTGAAATTAAAAAAAACTGTAGTTTGACCTTGTAATACGATGAGATAACCAGCGACCAGCGGGGCAAGAAGACAAAAAATACCTGCACACTCAGCTTCATATACTCAATTCCGAATAGCTGTGCGTCCCCGGTGTGAAAGAAAAGCGTGCTAGGATGAATGTGTATTTAGACAACTTAGTAGGCTTGACATTGTGAACGCTGGTCTGAAATGCTTTGGGTTTGAAGAGACTGAGGATAGATTAGCGATGTCATCATTGTTCAATACGGAATATTAAAGTACATATCGTCCGCATACTTAATCAGGAGAAGAGAAACTAAAGTTTTAAACAATTCTTTGAGAAACGCCAGACTTATTGCATGGGTTTCCCTCAAATATTTTCCAGCATTTTTGTCGACTGCGGACAGCATTCAGTTCGCTTCAAGACGAATCAATTATTGTGAAACTTGTGCTGACATTATATCTGCGTTGAGGCAGTAAAGATATTAGGGAAGCATTAACTGTAGTACAGGGATATAAGATTAAACAATGGTGCATGAAAATCCAATTTAATTCATAGGTTTTCTACGCATTACATTACCCGCCACGTCTCTGATCACCATTACGTGATCAGAGTACGCCATGTGTTTACTTATACACAAAACAAATAAGCGTATCGGAATATGGCCAGATGTGTGCGTACTAACAGAATCTGGAACCTTACCTATATTTGAAGGTAGTTTTCAACTTCTCAGTGGATTTGAAAATTTGTGTTAGCCGTAGCTCGGGTTGTTGGTTTTTATGGGGATCTGATCGCTAAGCTTGGTGTTTAAATTTCAAGTGTTTCATCACCAGGCTAGGTGACGTCGTCAATGCATGCATTGGCACTCATAGCTAGGGGTCCAGGAACGGGATAGTGTAGTTGAGATATAAAGAGAAACCGGCATAGGGAGGCAGTTTTAGATAGGCTAAGAGAGATGATCTGCGGAACGTGCACCAGGTGAGTCGAAACAAATGAAGGGTAGACGAGTGATGCCTGAGACAAATAGAGGGGAGCTTTTAAAGCATTGGAATCAACATGATAACAGAAGTGTTAGGAAGGGATCTGATCAAGATCAAACGTCAGCGATACACTGCCACCATGACGGTCGCGATCGACGTTTGCATGGGAAAGAGTGAGGTAAGTAAGCAAGCAGTGGAGGGTGACGTCAGCGGCGAATTAGTGAGCCGGAGACAACCCGAACGGGACCAGTTTCGTCAGTAGACCTGTATGCCGAATTCGGTGGAAAGCCTTGGAGATATCCTACGAGACTCAGTCTCTTTCCTCAGTTGTCGAGTGTAGCCGACGGAGTGAGCTGAGAACCAGTAGGCCACAGGTTGAATGACCTCGTGGGAGAAACGATGGCAGCTGGCCAGAGATAATGATTTAGAAAATCTTAGAAATAACAGAGGTTGGGAAACCAAGCGGTATTTGTGTGGGTCGGAATGGTCGCAACGTTTGGGAATAAGGAAAGTTCCGCTATTTTTCCATGTTTCCGATGGTGGATAAATAGAAGAAAAGGTAGAAAAGGGACCAACTCGGGGGCACAGATTTTGACGACGATGGATGAAATGCTGTCAGGACCGGGCGGTTTTGCAAACATTCACAAAACGCTTGCCAGATCCTTATACTGTTAACGCGAGATAGAAATGGAAGAACAGTCAAAGAGATGGGAACAGGAGGTATATACTAATTGGGTGAAGGGAAATTGGAAAGCAAAATCCCCAGTTTTCTCATGTGGTCCACAGACAAGATCACCAGGTGAACTGAAAATTGCAGTGAAATTGAAAGAGGATAAATTGTGGTAGACTGCTTTAGCAAGGGATTAAAATATTCGGCTACCGGTGGCGGATGGAAATATACATCCAGCTTTGAAGCAGACAAAGCGGCCTTTGGCACCATTTAGAGCATGAAACAAATAAAGGCACTGAATATGTAATGACACTAGAACGGCGGTGTTTGAAGATAACGTGACTCTCAGTAGAACCTGGGTGTCTTTGTTTTTTTTTCAAAACTTGGTGACCTTTCACGGTTTTAGATTCCGCACATTTATACCAAATTTCACTGGTATTTGACACTCACTTCATCTTTTAGCAGTACACAGATAAGGTGTCGTAGGAACCCCTTCGTCACTACTCCAGAGGAGAATATCCCGCAAAAGTCAATTTCATTCCACTCGAATGCTCCGAGTGACTTTTTTCACCGAATCCCAAGTGAGTATCGTGATACGGGGTGTGGTTAAGAGGCTACATGCTCAAGCATTAGAATGAGAAATATTTGCTGTCCACACTTACAACTACAAGTAGGCTCAGAAAATCAATTATTCCTTCAAATTGACAAGTAGTTCGTGCCGCTAAAATTATGAGCACGCTGCTACACCACTCCTCAAGCAAGGGGGATAACTGGCATCAAAATTGCGGATGCTAAGTGATTTAGGGTGCGTCTAAGTTTGCACAACCATTAACCTCGCGCCGACGTGTTCTGGTTCTGGTCGCTGTCCCACAGTACCATCTTCACTAACAAAAAAAGAATAGTGACAGTTCGGTTGAAAATCGATTAGTTGAGGAACTATACAGAAAAAAGTAAGTCTCGAATGCAAGGACACCACTGATTGCGACCCTGGGATATCACCTATTGTCCTTAATATCGGGGTATACCGTGAGCCCAACTCGGTAGTCTACGTGCATCTACACACCGCTTAAAGTTTTCATACTTTTTTCTCATCATCGACTGGCCACCTCGAACCATCTTCCGATCATTACCTGGCTCGGAAAACAGCATACAACGATGTTCGTTTCATGGCTATGCGCGAAACATGCTCCAACCATCCTAACCTATTCTGGTTCAGTACCTATTCCAGGACTGAACCCTCGACTGTCAGTATCTTATGCCCGATCTCTGAATTACTCAGAAGATCCTTCCACTTTATTCTTCAAAGAAATTGGAGTGCGGTAGATTTCTTATCGACAGCACCACTTTCATGACGATGAACGATTCTTGAAACTAATAACTACTTTCCTTCTCTTTTGTCTTCTCGATGCATTGACATGTACTTGGAACCGAATGTGTGGGTTGTGTTGACTTTTCCCAAAACTACTTCATTACTCTTCGATGTAAAATACAGTTTTTTAAATTGTATCTTACAGTCAGATGCTTGCTCCTCGCTTATTAGAGAATAATGTGGTTTATTTATCGTGAGCGCGAATTTTCCTCTTTAGGATAGCTAACTTAATCCGTTGGTCTTAATAAAGAGATAATTTTTCGTTTCACGGAAATGACAAATTACTTATTTTCAAGCAGTAGTGCAGTGGTCTCTTGGTGATGTTTCTCAACTGCGTTCCACTTCCTGGCATTGACTTTGATATAATTGGTAAGACATCATTATATGCATCCAGTTGACATCAAAGTCGTTATTGTAAGTGGTTTCCTTCCGCAGTTATAAGTGAAGTATATTGCGTTGTTTTGTTCATGTAAATTTTGCTATCCTTTCAATACTAAGCTGATCGTCTTCGAGAATATCGAATGCCAGCACCCCACTGACTGTGACACATACCCATACCGCCTATAGTCTCCTCTCACCATATATTCCACTATTTATAATGCTAGGGCTACAAGTTTGCATAGTTTGCACATATACGTTGTCTTCGTCTTCACAACTTCTCGTACTGAAAACATGATACGTCCACAGTCGCGATACCCAGTGCCGTCTGCCAACAAATAAATAATAATGACGCTACCAAAACCAAATCCCAGTCTTTTGTTCTCATTTAGTGATGCCCTCCGAAAATGCTTCTTTCCGCATGATTAACGGATATGCTCCTCTCGCGTTCACTCCTCCAGGCTTTTTGATCTATTTGTGGGGTGCTGATTATCGCTCTCCTGACGTTTTTTTCGCACGTCTTTCGTTGTTGCACACTTTCAGAGTGCAATGGAATGAGAAAGTCCACACTTCGAATTAAAAAGCAGGGTTGATATGTACCATTTGTGGTGTTATTGTGTGGGAGATATCCTGGGTCGGTCGTAGATCGATTGCTAGGATCAGTCATTGTTGATGGTTTGCTGGTCCGGCAGCTGGTTTTTGTGCGTTCGCACTTTCGTCTGCACCACGCAGTCAGTTGAGCCCATGGCGGGTTGCCCTATCCCTTTTAGGACATATCTTCGCCCACATGTTGGCGTGACCCGGATGGTCCCACATTGTTCTAAAATCAGTTGAAGTAGGTAACATTTTGGAAGCAATGTCTTTAGTCCGAGCGACTGTGTCGGATTTGAACAATCTTAGCTTTTTGTATGTAGGTATGCAGTTTCGAATTGTTTTACGCTGCTGAATCTGGTGTTTGTTTTCTTATTTACCTTTCAATAAAATTTCTGCTTCCAGCGTAGCACAAACCTTGCTCTTATCATGCTGCTTATTGTTTAAGATCTCTAGTCCGTTCTGCTGATTTGCTAAACACTTTATCGTCCGTGCACACGAGACGCCGTATTCATCCTATGTGCCGTGACCACCGTAAGGTATATACTACGTAACGATCCAGCTCCATTTGTTTTCAAGTTAATTTAACACTCATCCGGTGTTCTAATTGCTGGAATCGAATTCTTCTATTATGTCACATTCCTCTGAATTGATTGCTTTGAGCACATGGACACCAGATCCTTACGTTTTAATTGTTCGGTTAAGAGCGCTCAATCTTTACGAATAGTGTACGTCTTTAATCGTGTATATTCTGTTTGTCTTCAACTTCCGTACGAAGAACGGGATTTTAATGCTGAATTCTTACGTTGCACCTTGGGGACATATGCGCGTAAATACATTTAACAATGATAATCCTACATTTCCACTTTACGAAGATAATTTCACCTTTTAGTACAAGCGAAACCTGTTTGGTATACTTGTTTATGGCTGAGTTTGATCGATTTAGGTATAAATGAATCCGTTTCTTAACCAGAGGAATGACAACCGTGTGTTCTCCTACTTCTGTCTCAGTTCCTGCGATTTTTTACGTATTGTTGTTTGTTGGTTAATAACGCGGGGTTGTCTGCTTTAACCGTAGTTTTCATTCTCGCGACAACATTTTATCGCTTGATTTCCCATTGCGAAACTTCGGGCAAAAGTGTTGCCACGCGTCTGAGAGGTAAAGTTTTGTCTTTTTTTCGACTTCGGATTCCATCATTGTCTCTTCCAAGAGTGCTTGGTTTCTGTGGTAGTTTCAGTCCCTACTATCTCCATGATGAATGGAAGAATGGTAGCGAACAAAACACGGATAAGGTTAGATTTTGTGAAAATGGATGTGTAAGTGAGGTTATCGTTTTTCCGCGGCTGACCACAACGATGTGCTGCCTGTCATTCCCCCAGCAGATATTGTTGATTTTTCATCTTGAGTGCTTTTCAAACTTTGAAGCTTTAACTAGTTTCGTATTAGCATTATCTTTTTTTTCAAACGGGTCAAACCTCTTTACATCTTAGTTCAAATCCATAGACTTTGGCAATCGTGAAAGGTTCTTATCTTGTTAATGTCCTAGCGATTCTCCCTCGACGGGAGCGCGCGTTGTCGCTCTAAGAGGTTACTAGTATAATAGTGATTCTTATAAATCACTTCCTGTTTTCACCCACTTTCCGGCCTTCGTACGTAATCTCCATCGTGCTCGTCTTTTCGCATCCATCTTAATCTTCTTTCGACTTTTAATACGTTTGCATTGTAATACGGCGATGTCCCAAATTTCCGTATTTCAAATTGTTCATTATTCAGTTGTAGCGATAAAGCTGTTGCTAGTCCAGGACGCCCTTCACCCAGAAGTGCACAAACGAATGCTTCTCAGATTGAATGCTTACAGTCTCATCTACATTGCATTTTTGTTCATACGGCCAACGCATTCGTGGCAGGTGCCATTCAGCTGAACCACTGCCATTGTGGAAGGTGTTGATTGATCGCTATTTGACGCCTATGGCAATTAGCTACAATCACAACAGGAAGGAGAGGCTAACGGAATCCGAGCATATGTGACGAGGAAGATGAAACCCAAGCGGTTTAACGTGGGCATTTTTGGCGTTGTGTTTTCAGTCCACGCTACTTTATGTTGTGATTTTCAGGTTGTTTTGTGAAACTTAGTCAGTGGATGTTATTGCGTATATCATTTCCGTGATTTCCTACCGATATAATAATGCCTGTTTTAAATATATATATGTATATATAATGTACGCGAGTTTTCATCCTTTTCTAACTTACGTTTGTTGCGATCCTTTTCCTAATACGCTGCTCGTTAATTGTTTTTTAAAAAAACTTACTTCCAGGCGTCGTGAACGCCAGCGTTCAGTCGTGGCCCCAACACCTCACGATCCGGGTCTACTACTTTTTGACTCAGGTTTACCGCTTCAAAAGCCGTTAGAAGCGAACAACCCGGAACCAGCCTCACTCACTATCAACGATCGAGCCGTTGGCGTCTCTGTGTTGTCCACGCTGGCGGCGTCTGGTGGCGCTGGCGTAATGCGTGCCCGACATGGAATCTCACGAAATGACTCCGATTCCACTCACTCTCGTGATGCGTCTGGTGCGGCTGGGGCCCCGGTCCCCACAGTTTATTTGCTCCCCAGTAGCGCAACCCCATTGACAGCAGGTGTTTCGGTAACGGCATCTTCGAATGATGTAAATGCGGATGAGGATCGTGCTCCTCGCTGTGTGACTGTTCCGGTTTACTCTCCAGTAGCTGTTTCAGCTTCACCATCATCGTCGTCTTCGTTTACCCGACGTGAGCATTCGTTGTCCTCTGTCATCAATATTGGAACTCCCATAGACTTGACGGTGTGCCCTACACAAGTTACCACTCGGTCTATATCATTTGTTCCGCATTTGGTTCTTCATGGTGCACCGACACCGGAAGTTGGTACGACTGGATCGATCATATCGCACACTTCGTTTCCACTCAATTCACGTAATTACCTTTTTGTCGCCGTCTGTAGTATTTTGCGTAGATTAGGGCAGAGTGCATTTTATATCCTTTACAGTTACAGGTCCTTAGTAAGGCAGTGCTGCTACTGTTACTGCTACTACTACTATGACTACTGGCAGTAGTGTGCCACCTTTGTTATTGCTTTCCGTAGTGCAGCATTCTTGGAAAAAAGTTGATATAAGGCATAAATAATAATAAAAATACTTCGCTACATAGATCTCCGATCTCAACTGATGAACTACGACGATTTCTGTTGAGTCACATCGCCGAAATGCGGTGATAACGTTTTTAACAAGAAAACTAGATTGTTTCTGATAAGCCTTTGATCACAATGTTAGCAACTCGCTAGGTACGGCTGCTTTTGATGACATAACGATCACCTGAATGTGGTGGTCGCCAATACGTGTTAGTTTCTAATGGCGTTAATTAGCGAACGGTAAACAGAAATCTTTCTTTACCTTATATATATATATATATATATATATATATATATATATATAGTGGATTGTTTCGTTTCACAGCAGATAAAGTTGGGGAGATTGATTATGGTGATCATTTCATTAGATTTGAGAAGAAATGAACTTTACCGAACAAGATGTGACATCCCTAGTTTGCGATTGGACACGCGATAGGGTTGACGTTTTCCTACTTGACTTTATTTTGTTTGCTCGTCTTGCCTTTATAATCTCTTCCTGGTGGCCTCTGTTTCGTATCTTTCCCTCTCGAGTATATGCAACTGCGAGGTAGCCATCAAAACTGGATTATTTCATTGGCTCTCTCCAGCGTAGCAATCGAACTTTCCTTACTCAATACATTGTTTACTATTACTTCAGTTTGAAACGGGACGGGATTTCTCAGTTCACTAACAGGGGATTTATGTCGCTTCGAGTTTATTAGTTAGCCCTTATATTCAAGATACCTAGTCCGTTTCCGTTATCCGCATCAACACATCTATTTCTTATTTCGTTTCTGCTCTATTCATCCTGACAAGCCCACACAAGTGCACCTTCTCTTCACTCATTTTATCTTAACTGCTTCAGAATCTGGGATGTTTAGTCCCCTCTCCCCATTGCGCTACAATTGTTCAATTCAGCCCCACCCATTTCATTTATCCAATCACTCATCTACTGCTAATTTCATTTCCAATAAATCTCACTGCCTACTTATCCGGAATTGTTAGGAACGATAAAATAGTAATCCGTTGGTGCATAAGCGGAACTTTTTATGACTATTTTGTCACTTGTTACATCACATTGAATGGTAGAGTCAAGACTGAATACAAGGTGGGAGTGATAAAACCTAGGATATCTATGAAAAAAGTGTCGGTATACCTAACCAAGCCATAAGTAGTTTAATCAGAAGCACAAAGTCGTTGAATTTTTTAAAATGCATCAACCGAGACTACAAGGACATGACTAACTGAAGCCTAGAAATGAAAAGAATCATACAATCGAATGTCACGTGATACTATGACTACACAATAGTCTGTCTCATCGCTCTCATTGCAATTGCCTTCGCTCTCGGACACTCCTCACGTTATAGTGTGTAGTTTGATTAAATCAGACACCGGTTGTCCTACTTGCAGTTCGTTTTTGTCAAATCCCCACCGACTTCGACAGGTTCAGTTCAATCAAATTACTGTGATGGCTGCTTCTTCTGTGTTTCATCCTTTTTGCTTCTGCTTCTCATGTGTCCTGCGCCATCGGCTCGGATATGAGTGAGCTGAAATCAGTATGTAGTTTTGTCTTCTTGCTACCCTGGGGTTTTCTCCATGACTTCATTGTATTTTGTTTTTACTCTATTAGACCAGTCCTACTCATGCTCGAGTTCTCGTGTCCTATTCTTACCGATATATCTTCTCTTCTCAGGCCTTTTAATCCACTCAGTCCATCTTATTAGTTTTCTTTGTTTGCCACCATTGGTCATTGTTGTTAACATTTTTTTCCTCCATAACTTAATCTGTTCTTCATTTTTGTTCCATATTGATTTGTCTATGGTAGAAAAACATGAATTTCCCAACTGTTCTACGTATTTTAATCATACGATATGTGCGATATGTTTTCTGTTTCATTTCTGCCTCTACCTCTGACACATTCCGCATATATATTTTCAACGTGTTCGACGCGTTGTTTACCCTACTCTGAACTCGTTTCTTTGCGGTGTCCCAAGGCAGTTTATGTGAATTTCATTCCCATGATATGCATGTATGTGCGTGTATATCTGTTTAGGGTTTGTCTGCCCCTCAAATATGCATAGACTCTTTAGGTCGTTCTACCTGCTCCTCTTTTTTTTGCTACTCTTATCTGCCCTCTATCTCCAAGAATACAGCGATCAAGTAAACCTATTAATCCAATTTTGTTTTACTCATCATGTTTCCTCTTGGTTAGCTACATCTGAATTCCAGGAGCATGACACGACCCTCCGACAAATTCGTTTGTTTCACACTGGGAGTTTAGTTTCACACGCGCGACTCAGCTTTCCTAATTCTATTGATTTGTTTTCATCTTTTCTTCCGTTTGGAAACATTTTCATATTCATATTCTGTTTCAATATTTCTTTCGTTCCCTATCCGCTGTTCATATACTATGGGTTAAGCTTATTTACATAGCATTCTGGTCATATAGCAATGAGGTATCGGTGCTTCACTTGAGCCAACGCTTTGCTTTCGTTGTCTCCGTTCCCAAGGATAAGAATCACTTCCGTATTCACTGAAAAATATGAAACAATAACTGTCTTGTATTCAAATGCACAACAGCCAATATTGTTATGTCAGCATTTTGTATTACTCTTCTCAAATGCTCACGTAAGACAGTCGGAAAACTATGTAATATTCAGTTATCAACTGGAATGAACAGTCATAGCGGTTACATTTTGTACACCGGCGGCTAGCGCAGTATATATATATATATATATATATATATATATATATATATATATATATATATATGGTTCTCACCAGAATTGAATCTGTAGCATCAGGAGTGTACATGTTACAGATTCGATTCTGGTGAGAAATATCAATTCGGAGTGTACAGGTATGAGAATGTTTGGACAAGAGAGCATCGGGTACGCATATGTGACGAGCGACAATAACCGCGAAACCGGTCGTGTGCTCCCGGGCAAATTTTGTTTACGCACCCGGATACTACTTCCTGCCTGTATGTATATATCCGCAATTCGGAACCATAACGAAGGACGAAAACTATGAGCAAAAAAAGAGAAGGAGACAAAACAATTTGTATAGTTTACCACACATGATAGTTTCTGTCCTCGACGTGCGCATCATCAGTTATCCCTTGTGGTCCAAGACTCTTCTATGGGCTCGATACTACTGGCTTTCTCGATGCGAAATTTGTAGGTTGATCCAGGAGGTCATACCCCGAGCCTTTTACCAAATGAGCTGCTTGTACTTGTGGTGGGTCTCTTGAATGTGGCCGTGGTATCTCAGTGTCTCCGGAATTTATCATACAACCGCCACCATAACTACAAACCTCAGCAAGCTAGTGCCGTCCACGATGACATACTCCCACAAAATGGTTACATTCTTCAATGAGAGAACCCTACCTAACTGCTTGATTTCTTTTTTGTAAAACGCTGTGAAACAAATGGAAACATTGTCATAGAGTCTAGAGTTCATCCTATAAAGCAGAGCTGACTCGTCTGTTTCACTTTATAAATGACCCATAAACACCGTGTGCATTCTCGTAATGATCATCAACGGTATACGTTCCCAATTGAGTAACTTTTTGATGTTGTCTGACTTATGAATACTCTCAGCTGAGTGTAACTTTTTTTCAAGGAGCGTGGCTTCATGCTGAAATCGTTGACGAAGTAGTTGAACCCAGTTGTTTCATCAGATACCTTGTTGATTGTCTTGCTTCGCAAAGGAAGCGAGGCGGCGTTGTTACTGCATGTTTCAACAGCCAGTCGTATCTGCACGTCAAGCCTGTAGTTGAGCCCTCACATGTTTGTTAATTCTTGTTATTCAGTGTAAGAATTCTTTGACTTTTCTGGTCCGAAGAAAGTTATATGCTATCACCAGTGCCTCTTGACTGCAAATAGAGTAATGGATATTATTTGGGCTCACCGAATAGGCTGCCATTGGTAAGCACCGGCAGTGTCAAGGAAGTGAAAGATTCTTGGCTGGTAAGCGTTCCTCTCATAAAACACCACAAAAATCTGTTAGTAGCAGAGCGACGTGGACAGTTCGGCTTATTACTTAATAAAGTCGTAGTATCTTGCTTATTTTTTATATACTTCAGCAGATAATTGAGTCATATTACTCAGCCACCGACTCTATCAGAACTTATAGGGCACTTGATCTAAATTGGTCTAAAGGTGCACAAACTAGATTACTGATCACCGGCCCCCAAAGATTTCCGAAGACCGTGTTTAACATTGGTGTCCTGTAGATCGGATCTTTTGATCAAATGCAAGTAGTGGGGTCCCCAAAACAACCTTCTATTTCGGTTTGGACAACCAAGTGGTATGAAGCCTACAGGGAAGATTTGGATTTAATGGGTGATTGGTGGTGCGGTGAATTTAAGAAGGGTCTTCACGTGTGGTGAACCCCAAACAAACGTCGTTTTTACTTCTTTTAGTTGGTATTGCGATTGTTTCTCTTTGGCTTTACTGTATACGTAACGACACACTTGCAAATACGTGCATTTTAAACTCTGTTAGATGTCCTGACAAGAAAGACCTAGACTCAAGTATTTTTGGTTAATAAAGCGTAGGTTTGACTTTGTCATAGTGTTTCCTCCGAAAATGCACTAGGTTCTTTTGCATCTTAATTAAGCCTGTCAACGTATTTAGTTGAGTAGCAAAAGGTAAAAGTTTACCGACAACATATTGTGAATGTCAAACTCAACCTGCGCCTAAATATCTCCAGAAATATATACTGATAATCGGTCCACAACAGGATAGCCAAGTCAAATATCCAGTGTGTTTGGCTGGATGGAACAAATCAAGAGACCGAAACAGGACGCCCAATATCCTCCCATGAAGTGATTCACATCAGTTCTGTTTTATAACTAAGTTTAACGTGTTGCGACAGTCCGGAATTCAGGTTCATTTAGGCTTACCGTATTATCTTCTCTGTGCAATTTATGACAATGCATTTTGTTCCTGAGTAGTTAGTGAAGTGCCAAATTAGTAATCAAAACCAAACCATTATGGTCGTCACATAATAGTGTATTAGGTGGTTTTCAGTCTGCTAGCTCACATTTTCGCAGGCCTCTTCATCGTCTGAATCTCGGTTCCTTCAATGTGCGCTTTGTAAAACAGGCTGGCCAACAGGCGTGTTTGACTCTGACAGTGGTCTTACTTTCGATCGATGTCTGCTGCGTGAGCGAAACACACATTCAGGATTCGAGTAGAGTAATCCAATCAAGTGCAATAAATGTCTCTTCAAGATATTTTCTTCACACTTCAGTAGATGAAACGGCTCAAGCCGCGGGATAAGTACTAGTCTTAAGTGAGAAAGCTGAAACAGCTCTTTAGACCTGATCCCAGTCAACAGTCGCTTGTGGGCCGTGAGACTGCAGGGATTGGTCGGAAGGATAGTAATGTTAAGCACAGTTAATTTGTCACCTCGGCAGACTGACTGCAGCACTGACATGGAGAAAGACGAGTTTTATGATGACCTCGACACTCTTGTTCGGAAGAGCAAAATCTTTGACATTGTTGTGGTGGCAGCTGATTTAAATGCGCAGGTTGGTCAACAGAATATGGGAGGCGATGATATTTGTTAGCAGGTTTCTCCTGTGGTCCTAGATCTAGCGTTCATCAAAGACATTGGATTTCAGAAGGGTCAGTGGGCCTTTGGGAGCAAAACTGCCGGCTCCCTAACTGCAAGGAGATGCATAAGATGCAGCGGCAATTGACGACAAGCTTTGAGAATGACTGAAAATTGGTCGGTTAAGGTAGCCGAAGAGATGGAAGTAGCGGCCGATTCAAGTAACTGTCAAAGATTGTTTCAGCTCATACGCGACACCAGTGGACGGCGAACTTCGGTTATCGCAGTCGTGCACGATAGAAATGGAGAGTTTATCCTTGAGAACCAGCAAATACTGGACCGTTGGGCTCTGCACTTCAAGGATCAGTTTAGCCGGTCACACGCTAATTTAGTTAGTCTGACGTCCGCAGCTGCGAATCCTTGGGAGTGGTCTCTATAAACCCCAGCGGAAGTGGATGATAAGCCAAATATTCAACATTTGAAGAGAAGGAAAGTGGCCGGTCCCAACGCATTCCCTTACAGTTTTAACTTGGATGGAAACGCACTGATGAAGGCACTTACCGCTTTGCTTCTTGATACTTGAAACCTGAAACGTATTCCGTTATAGTGGGGTAAGTCACTGATTGTAGCCGTTTTCAGGAAGGACACACCGAGTGATTGTTGAAATCATGGGATTAGTTTTATTCCGATAGTTACTGAAGTGTTAGCTTCGATTATGTTGCGCCGTTTGACACCAGTTCCCGCAAGCAACATCCGCGAACAGCGCGTGTGGTCGGTCTTGCATCGGCCAGATGTTCACTCCTCATCAGTTACTCAAAGCGCGCCACACACACTGCCACCCTACGATCGTAGTGTTTCTGGACTTGAAAGGCACATTCGAATCATTTGATCGGACAGCGCTGTTCGATGCTCTCCACCACAATGGGTATGCCAGCAACGTTTGTGAATCTACTGCGAACATTGTACTTGCACACCTGCGTCGCGTAGGCGTATATGGTGAACTGTCAAGTGCATTCGAAACTACTGGCGGCTTTTGACATGTGTCCCATCTCTCCATTTTTGTTCAACTTTGTCATTGACGAGGTGAGGGAAGATACTTTAGGAGTCCTGAATTTAAGAGTCGAACTAGGAGATGATAAGAAACTGAGTGATCTTGATTACGCAGATGACAATGTGCCTGTTCGAATCAGCGGACCATGCACAACGGGCACTAGATAGACCCTCGAGTTCGGTTGCTCGATTTGGCATGTGCTTTGCACCTTCAAAGTGCAAAATGGTGCTACAGAACTGGACGACAGTAGTCCCGAACTTGGTACTGAATGTGGAGGAGCTAACGATTGCGGACTATTTCACTTATCTCAGTAGCTGCGTGTCAAACGATGGCAGGTCGTGACTAGGGGTGAACTTGCACATATGGAAGGTTCGAGTGGCTTACGCTGGACTAAAGTACTTGTGGCGTCGGCCTGACACTTCCTTGAAGTTGAAAGATCGTGTGTACTGTGCGGCAGTGCGCTCAGTTCTGTTGTACGATTGCAAGACATGGAGTATGCGTGTGGGAGAAAGTTGTCCCTTGGAGGCTTTCGATCACCTATGTCTACGTACTACTGTCAACGTTGGTTGGAGTGACCGGCTGAGTAATGTGGAGATGAGGAATCTAGTGTTAAGTGCCGGTCCCGAGAACATTATCTCAGTGTGTGAATCTTAGTAGACTACAATGGTTGGGTCACGTGTTGCGTTTTGCGTTCTTCTCACGGTGTAGAAAAGCCATGCGGAGGTAAACGGATGATGTGGCAACTTGGAATGAGAAAATGCACAATGAACTTAAGTGAAGTAGGTCCTCGTGTTTGGGGTCCGAAAGAATCGTCAACTAGCTGGCTGGAGACATTGAAGGATATGATAGTGAGCCATGAACAGTGGAGACCGTGTTGTCATTTTCTATGGAACCAGAATGATTGAAAGAGTACGTTGATACTGTTGAGTTGTGTTCCGTGTGTTGGCTACTGCAGCGTTCTTATCTATTTCCGTCTGTGTAGGCCTACGCCCCGTACCCCTTGCATATTCACTTTTTCACAGAAACGTAAATTGGGGGAAAGGCAGCGGACGGAGGGGCTTGCCTTGTTGTTTACCTCTGGACGATGTTGATGGTACTTCTTTACATTTTGAAAAAAGTGATTTTGTTTTTTTAATCTTCCCAAGATGTTTCTGATTTCCACCAATTTGATGCCGATCCTCCAGGTCCACACTTGACGCCCCTGTCACCCTAACTCATTGGACACCAAGATCAAAGCCGTTAGTATTTGCTTCCAGTTATGTCGATAGAAGCATACTGTCTTCATTTTTCTTCTGGTTAGGTGTGGAACCTGATTATTTTCCTATTCGACAAGACTTCACGTGTTACGAAGACATCACGTCCTCTCTTTATTTCTATTTCAGGAGCTCCTGTAGGTTCTGTGTGATCTCCATATCTCTTTTCAGCATACTTATCCCCTATCCCAACCCAACACGTTAAACGTCTTATCAATGACGCCGGCTACGTAGTTCTTTGTTTGCCTTATTCTTATGACTTTTTTTCGGCTTACCGGAATGGCATCATGGGATTTTGAGAATGGTCAACGGAACAATCCGTTTAATATTCCTCATAAATTAGTGGACGTTGTATTTCCATGAAACGCTTGATTTTTGGTGGTGTTTATATTCTACTGTCAGTTAATGGTAAACAACAACAACATCAGAACATTTTCCCAAGCGGTTGGTCGACCCGATGTCACAAGACGCAGTGGACATTTATTCTGATCGTGACCTGGGGGTCATCAGTCGCGAAACGTGTAGTTGACCTCATTTAAACCTTTCTTGCACAATATTAACCGAAAAAGGTTAGTTTTCGGTGAAGCTATGATAATTGGATTGCGTAACTCATTTAGTCGTACACAAAAGCTGTTAACACAGACTTTGTTTGCCATGGCGATAACATCAATCGTTTGTTGTTACCCGTTCACTGCAGTTTATAACATTATATGATCCTCTATTTGTTTTACGGAAGCGGTTGAAAGCAGCAATGCAGAACGTTAACTTTCCGCAATGTGGGTCCTTTTTTTCTACTGTGCAATTGGATAAAGAACACTCCATGATTCAGGATAAGGTTATCAGTCTTATATGTAGATATAGCCCGTGAACTGTTTATTCTTCGTCTATGATAGCTGTTTTTATATGATTTCTCCACCCTTTCTCATTAACAGCCTACCAGGCGTTGCATGATCCGAACTTAGTATCGAATTTACTCAACCAAGCCTCTTTTGTGCATACTGGGGCTGCTGGATTCACCTCGGCACTTGCTGCAAGCATTTCTTCCGGATCAGGGGTTGTCACAAATCAGGACAGTCAGGTTCCCTCACAAACCACACCCAATTTGACTTCGATATTCACCCATAATCAGTATCCATCACAAGGCCATCATCGTCAGCCCCACGCAGACGGTAGCGGAAGTTCACAGAGCGCAGATGACCTGATATCTCGCGGCGCAGGTGTTCCCATTGGGCAGCATTATTCTAATTACCAGCACCAGCAGCAGCATTCGCAACTTCTGAATCCTATTAGCGTAGCTCGTTTGATTTCGCTGAATCAGCAACCCATTTCTCCCATCTCTTTATCTCGCTCGGGGAAAATTGGAGTTACAGATCTAACAGCGGTTGGAAACCCCTATAACGCATCGGTTCACACCAATTCACGTACAGCACATTATCAACCGCAAGTGCAAACAAATTCTCAAAATGCACCGGCCACAACTGTATCGTGTCCTTCCCACGCACAATCCGCAACTGGTGCCGGCGGTTCCTCTACATCCACGTACTATTATCCAAGCTCGGGCATTTCTAGTCGATCCGCTGCCCGCCACGTAGTGACGGCTGCACCTACTGCTTCCATCATAGATGGGCATACATTTGTGGGTCGTTTAGCTCATGGTGCCCGTGGCGCAGGAAACGCAGGACGCCACAGTCCTCACACAAGTGGGATCAATCATCGTATCGCTCAGTTGCATCTAAACCAAGGGGATCGGTCGGTGCAACTGATCTTGTTGCAAGATATCAACCAGGTTAGTGAATGGTTGTACCTAAGCTGTTTCAGCGCATTTAATGACCTTGAAAATTGCTGTTGCTTGTGCCTGAGACTGGTGGTTTTAATACCGTCTCGACCGCAGTGCTTCGCAGTTTGGTCGAAACCGTTTCACAATCAATCGTGGACGTAGTTGACTGTAGTCTTCTGTGTCTATAAAGTGTTTTTTCTTGGGTTTGACTTTCACTCCTAGATGATCTTAAACTAGTAGTTCAGTTATATGATTCTGTGAGCTCTGACTTCCAGTGACTTTGGCCTTTGATGTGAGATATTAGTTTCTTTGGTTTCATTCATTTGGATACGCCGAAATCCTCTGGGTTTGATTTTTCGAATGTTCACATGGAATTGAGGTTCATAATTATGAGTTAATGAGCTCCTCATTCTGTTCTTTTGATTCCCTCATTCATTTGGATCGCTTGTTCATCACACTCCACACGAGGACCATTTGAATGTCTATTAATCAAATTTTTCCTGAGTATCATGCTTTAAATAACTGAACATAGCCTGGTTCCATGGTCGAGAATCGAAACTCCGTCCAGTTTGAAAGGGTGTCCTTCTTGACTCTCATGGACACAAACAAGAGCAGTTGGATCATGTCACTTTGTATCCAGTTTTTGTCCAAGCATTCTCATAGAAATCTTCCTAAAATTTTTACCGAAATAGATTTGGTACAATTCATTTGGATCTGCACATGACATTTGTTTCCTCTGATTTTCATCTGCTCATTTGATATTGAAAACTTCTCAAAGTTTTGATCAGCTTTTGAGCGGCTGTAGTGCCACAGATCATTTCAGATATGTTCTTGATAGATGGTGAAGCGACCATCCAGACAGTTTACACACTTAGGCTCGTTTTTTCACCCTGTGTATGGTTCATATGTAATTTCTCGAATATCGGTTGCTTGAAACCATCTTGAAAGATATTCTTCTTGTGTTCCTAGTTTCATTTTGCTGCCTCGTCTTAACTGTTAGTCGTAATGCAATGCATACTTTCTTGTGATTATTGTGGTAACTCAATATTTGGTTCCTGTCTGTTTGCTTCTAATATGTTGTTAACTTTGCCGCTGGTGAATCATTGTACTATGACATCCATGAATGCCGGGCTCCCATTCTCTTTTCATCGTGAATCTTATGTTTTGGTAGATGCTGTGAGTTTTTTCATGTACTTTGTCAGTTTCCGAGCGTATGACAATATGATGGTACCATTCACATATCTGTCTTGAGATTTTGTTGAACCTTAATGATGAAATATTCTCAAGTGCTTGTACTGTGGCCTCCTCGAGGAGCCGCGAAATGGACGGGCCCGTCAGCGCACCTTCTAAGCACAAGCATAAGCACGAATTCATCACTTCCACGATTGTGTGTATTGCCGAAAGTGTATCCCGTTTGTTTCATTGGAGATGCTTCCTTTTGTTATTTCCCCTGCTGGGTCCAATTCCACTCAACTGAGAAAGTTGCGATTTTAAATGAAGTCATCTTTTTCTCTTTGTGTATGGTGGTGTTTTTCGGATTTTCCAAGAAGTGTCGGGCTCTGGTTATAAGCTGTTCGGACCCATTGGTCGATGGTTTCAGGCTTCTGCATAATTTAGCAAAGTTATGTTAGGGTGATTACCGGTTTTAGTAAAATGTTTCCTTTTCGTACCCCTGGAAATCCACAGAATAGTGTGGTGTCTTAGGTTTTGGCTTTTATCTTCCAAAGTTCTCTTCTTGGTAATCTTTTGCATACCGTGGGTCTTCACCCTTCTGTTGATCTTGGTTTCCAGTTTTGCCGTTGGTCTAGCCTCAAGTGAGCAGTAGGTGTTAGTGCCACTCACTAGTTGTTGGGCTCCTCAGTGTGGTAAACTTTGTTCTAAGTAATCGGCATTCTTCTTTTGTCGGACAGCAGCATGAGGTTGTCTTTCTTAGTGTCTATAATTCCTTGTGTCATGCATCTGAGAACATTTCGGGTCGGAGCATCATCTATGCAAATGCAGAAGCGGGCATAATAATAACGACCTGGCATCATCAACGAATCCAAGAGTGAGCTGTTAATGTAAATGAAGGGTTTTTATTTGCAACTGATGATTTTTCCCTCGAACGAGTAAGATCTTCCTAATCGGCACTAGAGTAGCAATCAGGTTCATTGTATTTTGCTGATTTGTCGCGCACGACGTTTGTTAAGTAGTACCACATTTCTGTGCGAATTAAATGATTCGTAGACCAATCGCGGTTAGTTGACACGTACTCAACGAGTTTTTTTTTCAACATTACGATTGATTTTTTCATTTAATTACTTCTGTGTTTGCCTGTTGATATCTCCTGACAAAATTATCTCGCCTAATGCCCAAACTGAATGAAATGCTCCATGCTGCCCATGTCCAGTCAGGCTACGACTAATCCTGCTTCGAAGTCCTTTGACCAGAAGACAAAACAGAATGAAATTGGACAGTTCCACAGCTTTACTTTGCTCGTTAAGCCAGCTGATTGTTTCATTCAATTACCTAGTGGATGTTTGTCATCTTTTTACCGTGTTCGAAAGTATAAATCATTTAGATTAATGTCACTCTTAGTCAATCTCTTACTCATTTGACTTCGTATGTTCCCCAGTGGTCATCTTGCTCACTCAGAGTTCGTAAGATCGTTACATATGCGCCTTTTAGAAGGGTGATTGCTAGAATCATCCCAGTCAATTATATTGTTTGTCTTCTGTTGACTCGAATCCCACTTGTCTCTAGTGGCCTGAATACCGTGTTTTTGACTGCACTCGCGGTAATCCTACCTGTGATTGAAATGATCAGACGGCTGCTGGGTTTTGCTTCTCACTTTTAAAATGGAATTCATATACAACCACTGTCCACCGGATTTCGTTCATTTTTTTGGTTCCACATATTAGATACTTCTCATGGGCTTCGAGGAAACTCTGGTCAATTTGAACGTACACGGTCTTGTGCGGGCCGTCCTGGAGATTCTTGAATGTGAGGATGACACATTGATTGAATTAAAAACCCTCGGTTGTAATGTGCTGACGCACATGATGGATACACTACCTCGTAGCTCCGATGCTGTGGTTCCGGCCCTTCCTCTGTTGCTAACAACTATGTCATCGAGTTTTGTCGGCGATATCCTGGAACGAATTATTAATTTACTAGAACAGCTTTCACGTCGTCATGGTCGTGAAGTGTTAAAAAGTGGAGCAATCTCGGTGAGTTTATCTCTCCGGGTCTGACATGTGCGTGGCTTTCTTGTCATGATCAGTTTTTCATTGAGTTCACCCATAGAAGAAAGTGACGTCTGCTATTATGTAAACAAACATTTTCGTCGGTAGATGTTCACACTTCGTTTGTCGTCATAGCAATGAAGTTCCGATCAGTCCATTAGGAAATTTTCTGTTTGAGTGGTTCGTGATGGCATTTTCCTGGCAAAAAGCTGATTATCTCTGAACATTCGTTGTGTTGTTGTAAATGTCGATGCAGAGAACGTTATACACAGTCTCGTGCTCAAACCCCCCATCTGATAAAAAGTTAATTTTATCGATTTGGGGTATTTTCTAAATGGTGTTATTCCACTTGGTTGCATCGTCAGTGGTTGAATTTATACCATCGTGAAGCATGATCTCATCTTCAAGAATCAAGTAGTCACATTGTTCATAATATTCAATATACCTGTCAACATCGTTGTGATTTGAGTGTTTTTTTTTCAACCTGGCTGCTCCAGACGTTTTCATTTCCTCGACGATTGCGGTGTCTGAAGTCGACAGTTAGACTCACGAACTTCCAAATATGATTTGGTTAGTACCGGTTAGTGTGTTGCTCAGATTTTGCTATCGCTCATGTCGAGAGGCTATGTCAATTTATAAACGCAATAACTGTATCACATGATCTTTGAGTTAACTAATTGGGCCATAATGTTGGGGCTTGGGGACGCTCCTTGTAGTATGGAGACGGAATTTTTCTTCCTCAGCATTGTCCGTCGTTTATTCATTTTATCAGAGCGAAAGAATATAGGTTTCTTTGTTCTGAGCCGCCTTCACAAAAGCGCCCACCATAGAAGCGTCTGGCCCGTGAACCCAAAACAGCTGATCTCTAACTTGTCTACAGTTGGAACAGCGAACTCATCCAAGTGCGTCTCAAACTTAACTCGGTTTTGATACACTTCACTAGTCGCAAAACATCAAAATTTTGTGGACTTTGGCACCAGCAAACATAGATGGTTGTCAGATTTTGTTCCAGTGTCGAGTTTCGGCGGCACGTGCGTTGACAGAGCAAACTGGTGGTTATCGGAACGAATTTTTGAGCGCAACCCCAAATTGGTTTTGACACGACGCTTGTCGAGGTCGGTATAATCACTATCTGATGTCATTCAGAGCTAATTTCATCGTGGCAACCGAACACAGTCAACTCAACAGCATCTTCAAGCTGTTGTTACTTGGCCACGATCTTGAACCAGTAGTATTTACTGATTTAGTGCTTAGCACGCCATGCTATCCGATTTCTATACGGATACCAAAGCACAGACGATACGAGTGTTTACAATTTTTGGTGATGAATTTCTTTATTTTTGCTTATTCCTTGAAGTGTTTGATGTTTTGGGTCCAGTGTATTAGAAATTGCAAACTATTTTACGTATACAACGAATGGAGAGTATACCAAACGTCAACGTCTGGCAATATTGGTATTCCTTCATTTCATATAGTTTTCTTCACAGAATTCACGCGACCATTTATCATTCAGCTATCTTGTTAATATCACAAAGGCGTCACCATTCGCTCACTGAGTTTACTGCCAGACATCCACATCCGCGTCGATTTCACAAATTCAAATCCTTCATTTGTCTGTTGTCGCGTGATTAGTCTGTCTCAGCTGATGCCTTCCTTCTGCTGTCGATCTCGGCGCTGTCTATCGGACGAATCGATCCACTTTGGGTCCACCCCCTCTACTCCAGACCCACCTTCGTACCGGTGCTTGACCGGACGAGCACTGAGCAAATTATGGGACTGTTCCCGAATGTGGACATCACTCGGACGCGCGCCCGTTGTGTCCGATTACCGTGTCACAGTGTAAACTATCCATGTGCCTTGAAGCAGCACGTGATCCCCCACAAAACTGTCCTCACAACCTCGCAACTGATTGGAATGTCTATCTGCTTCACATGACCGGTGTTTGCGTGTGCATTCGGACGGTCAGCACCGCAATTGTTCTCGCAGCCGACGGAATAGCATCGCTTATTTTGGACCGACGTTCGGTTTACCAATTCACACAGTTCCTGCAACAGAGCAATTCATTTTCAAAGCGTTTTTAGTCTGTTACCAGACGATTTTTCGTATGTCTTAGTCTGTTCTTAAACCCACTCACATTTTCTCTAGCACTGCCTTCTTGCATGAAGATTTTCATCAAGCGGGAGTGTGGTTTTCAAGTTGGACATTCTGAATCTGCTGCGAATGTTAGTTCATCGTGCAGCCAATTCTTGATCACTGTAGTAGCACACGCGAGTGTCAGAATTTCTGCCGAAGTCCGTCAACTTTGTCGCAGCCAATTGACCAAAACCTGAAGGGCAATGTGCGGATTCTCAATGTGATTTGCCCACGAGAGAGGAACCATTTTACGACCTGCATTCTGGCCCATAATCTTTTGTATTTTGTGTATTATCCACATGGACAGTCGTTTTCTTGCCAGAAAATAGGTTCGCTTTTCCACTTGAAATCAAATTTTGCATCATGTGCATCAAGAACACAGTGATAGGAATGTTTTTCAACTGTTTGCACTCACAACTTTCAATATTGATCGGCCTATTCAGATCCTCAGTTTGGTCCAACTACACTTTGATTACCGTCGCAATGATGGTCTTTAATCCTGATTGGTATCTTGCAGCCTTTTCTATTCGAGGACAAGGTGGACAGAATACTGACATGTGAATAAGTAGGAAGTTCTAGAACTGATTTTAGTTTTCGAATGAGCTCACTCCACCGACTGCGGTACGTGGTCGTATCACCTATCCAACTCTGTGGACAAAGATGTTGCACGCAGGACCAGACCTTCTCCGAAGGCGGTCGCAAACATCTTGATCTGCAGTGTACAAAAATGGAAGGAAAACTCATGATCCGAAGTATAGTAAGTGTAACCAACAATATGCAGCAACTATACATTGGTGATCAAGGTGGCGGCGTACAGCCTGTTCGTTAAGAATGATTTCGTGAACCACAGCACGACGTTCTAGTTTATTTTGTTTGCTTGAGTCCATTTGTCAAGTTTTTTGTATCGTCTGTCTTGTAATCTTTGTCCATCCGAAAATCACTACATATCTCTTGTTGAACACCGAGAAAGTCCGACTTCAGGCGTTTGCAGCATGTTTTGACATCTTTAAGTGAAAATGCCAGTGCCTTACATCTGATGTCCACATTACTTATGTGATTTTCCTTTCGCGCTGGAATATATCAAACGACTGATTTAGAGTAAGCAACCGCGACCCTGAGACTTGGAGTGATATAGGATCCCATAGGTCTCACCGGGTTACGTTTGATAACTCATTGGACAAAAACGACAGACCTGAGGAGAACGGATGCTTGAAAAAAGTTGAAAAGTAGGTTGGGAAGCCTTCAATGCAAGCGATTATCGGACCCCCGGTGTGTACAAGGTTGGAGTCTAGGGATTCACCGACGACATAACGGCCATCATTTGTTGGTTGCGTAGCAAGGAGTAAGAAAGTAAACAACGGAGATTGTCATCATTGGCAAAGAAGTGGTTTGGGATGAAAGCAGCGGATGGAGAATCATTGAATAAAAGGTAAGCGCAAATACTGAATCCTATGGAATGGCAGCATTTACGAGAAATGGCTGAGATAAAACTCCACTATCTCGGAGTGATATATTTAGCTTATTAAGATGGAGACGGCGAGAATATGAACGTCGGAAGATTCATCAGAAAGTATTTATCCCAAGCCCAATTGAATGTCCTAGTGATGTAGAACGAGGCCGGGTGTGTTTCGTTGTAGTTACCAAGTATATCCGACCAGAAGTGCGGGACGACAGTTAGCAGACCACCGATCGAACGACGCTTTTTATGGTTATTCAGTAATCCTTCGCTTTCGAGAAGTGATCGCAGTTAGTCGAGGTGACAGCTTCGAATAATTTCGTAATATCAGATGCTAAGAAAATGAGATGATTTTTTTCTCGGTCAGAAAAATCACCACCTGTGGGAGTAAAAGGTAATGGGATTTTCGGTAAGGTAGAAGGCTTAAGAGAAAGACAAGGGATGGTGTAAAGAAAGACAAAGCAGAGCCACACTTTTTACTAACAGTGGATCATATGGTTTGGAAACGTTAACAAAACGCAACGCTACGACCTTTCTGGTCTAATACGTAGTACAAAAAAGAATAGTAAAAAAAGGTTAAAACTGTGGATTTAAGGTGATTAGATACAGTGAAATGAAAGACGAACCGGGGAGCAAAAAGCCTCAACCTTCGCCTTTACACACAAAATCAGTCGAGTTACATACAAGATGAAACTTTAAAGTTTTATATATATATATATATATATATATCGTGGCGGAGGAAGAAACTACTGAGCAGAAAGGAGGAAAGACATAAAAGCAACGTGTTTAGTTCATCACATATGATAAATTTTTCATCTTCGCGCCGTCGACTTTCCGTCAGGATTCGCGGTTCCTCTGTGAGTTTGACAGTAACTGGTTACCCAAAGCGAAGTGTAGAGTTGACTCGGGAAACCCTATTTCGAGCATTAGATTAGAGACGATCTAAGGATACTTATGAATCACCTTGTTTCGGAAGCTCCTAAGAAATTTCCAGGATGTACGTCGATAAACAATTGGCAAAGTTTTGCGGAATTTTTTCTGCTTTAGAACGAACAGTCAAGATTTTAATGGTTTTCAGTACTGGTCTTTTCTGGTTCATGTTGATGGTTTTCGAAGCTGAACTTGACGCTCAGATTACAAACGTTTCAAGATCAACTCACTAACAATATCCCGTTGGCTGGGGATGAAATGTTCGCGATCTAAACACCGAGCTGAATGACTGCAAAGTCTCGAAAAAAATAATCAATTGGTTCAGGACGATTCCGTGGCTTTGTTATTTTTGTTTACGTAAGGGGTGTGTATCCAGTATCATGTGACCAGTTGGGGACTGTTGAAGGTGAATCGGTTTTGACAGATCTCTTCGAATACTCCGAAATATCATGTACAGATCTGTCTGAATTTCATCAGTTTGATGTATTGGTCATGGTTAGGGGAACTATCATTCATTTGCTCATCCACTTAATTACGTGCATAGCCGTCTACAGAAAATTCGAAAATAAACTGTAAAGAAGTTCACGGATTACTGCTCTCAATTACCGATTCTACTTGTTGCGAATATAACTGCACCCTAGAGAAGGATCGATTTATGCTTACACTACTCCTGAGGGGATGGGTTTATTTTAGAACATCATCGGCATGAATGTAATCATTTACTTGAATTTTGGTGCGCACATTGTAGTAACCACGTGTTTTTGTTTGTTGACGTCATCAGTTGATTATTTTCTTTTTCATACCGTCATATGAAGGTAGCATCGGTTCCGGTTGAAATTCGGACCCACTGTTACAACGAATTAAACTGGTAACCTGGGCCGCTTAGTGGTCCACTATGTTGGACCTCACAAGCCTTGGATGATAGTGGGCAAATTCTGATCTGACGTTAGTTGAATCAGGTGGTTTCCTAGATCCAACAAGAAGCTGAATCCAGTGGCGCATCCAAAAAAGCATTGCAATATAATGTGCACTTTTTTGAAGAAACCTGTGATCTTTCAAGTCTTCGCTGTATGATAGGATTTAGTGAGAGAATTCTGTCAGGAACTCAAAGGTTCGACGTTAGCTACAGGGTCCTAGGGTTCAATCCTTAGAATAGGCACTGAATGAGAATATGGTAAAGTGGATAAGACATGGTTTACGCATGCCCACAGAACGACTGCCTCGTTGTACGCTATTTTCCGAGGCTAGTACCGATTGGAGAATGAATGGGTCGAGGCGACAAAATGTGTAAAATTCTCAATAGTTAGGTTGTCTTGTGTAGGTGCACTTGGATTTGGTTTGGCTCCAAGTGGTGATTAGAAACAGTGGGTAATATGCTTCAGCATCGTAATCAGCGGCGTTCTAGCATTCGAAATCTCTTCTGTACAGGTGCTTTCTAGTCAATCTCTCATTTCTTATTCTCTTTTCTTCTGAGTGCTGTAAGGTAGCAACGAAAACCACAGCAAACTGATGCGAAGTTCATGGTTGTAAGAGGTGTACTGAACTGGAATTTTAAATGATACCCGTATTTCGGTCTTAAGATGCTACCTGCAACTCAGCTCACTCTTCTACGCTCAACCTGTTTAGATCCGGCGTCTGATTTATATCACAGCGGCTATTTGATAGATTGTGTAATCGTCGGTCTGTAGTGTTTTTTCAACGATACAATTTTTTTTCGCACAAACACGAGCACAAGATAGTCAGATAATCACTTATCGAAGACTTTTTGGCTCTTCTAGCGATCCTTAATAGCAAACTGGTTGATTGGTATTTTGCGCGAGATGGTATTGTTCAGTCGAATCGCATGACCTTTTCAGTTCGAGAATGCTGGTTACCAAATTAATTTTTGTTAACGCGCGAGTTAGGGTTTTACATCAGTTGTTTACTTGGACAACGTCATGCAATCTGGTTCCAAGGCGTTCATAAGTGATTTTCTACACTAATGACATTTTTGTTTCCTAGTGTTTCTTTGTCTCTTCGAAGCTTCTAAAATCAATGAAAATACAGTGACCCTCGCGACAAACGTCTCCGATGTCGAGTTGCATTCTCAATCGAATCGCTTTGAAGTAACACCACAACGACCGTTTGAGACTTCCGAAATTCCTCATGTCATTCACGCGAAATCATGGTACCAATGCCTTGACTGCAGCGGTGAGGAGTTCGCAGTCAAGTCATTTTCATGGTTCTCGCGTACCTCCGACACACAAACCTAAGGGAAATATGATACAACTCCCGCTCGGCCTGGTACATCAGCTGCAAAGTCATTATTTATAAACCCAGTCGCAGTGACCTCTAGGATTGCAGATCCTTGTCATTTTGGTTACCAAGTTACGATGAATACCTCCGATTAAACTAGGAGACCAGAGGATATCGGCGTTTTATTAGTTACAGTTCGCATAACGCCACCGAGAGTTTTGGGAAAGAAAGACTCCACACGGCGGCAATTGATAAGAAACTGTGTAACTACATCTGTGGTTGGTGTTTTCCAAGTAAGCTAAGCTCAAGAATTATTGATTCAAATCCCATCATCGGCCACCTTGGTCATGAACAGTAACTTTCAGCCATAGGGCTCCCCGCGACGTCTCGCCTATTTGGACCTGTTTTTTTTCCACAGTCACCCAAAATCTTAGGGTTACCGGTTCTCCTCCGGTAGTACTGTGTAACTTTAAAGCCACGGAGTAGTGCTCATTCTACAGGACATCTTGTATGAAAATGTATGAACAGTAATGGTTCAGTGGATTAAGCGCGCATTGCATCCAGTGTCCAATGTTGAGGTCCCACATCTACCAGAAACTGGCGGTAGACGATGGCTAATTGCCACTCAACCAATTTGCTGAAAATTTGTGATTTCATACTGACGGTTGCCGGTTCTCTTAATGATGTGGGCTTTTCAGGCTGAGTCGATCGACAGTATTGGTGCTTCACGCGCGCATTGAAAGAGGGGTCGCCCTTTTGAAGTGAATCAGATTGTCACTTACCTGTCTGCGTCGTCTCTTTTGCGCTGTAGATGCAAACTGTACTCGTGACAGACACTTCAACGGAAACAAGGAGCTATCACCCGGATTACAACTTAAAACCAAGATATTAGATGTAAAAACATTTGTTCTAGGATGCACAAAAACCCACTTTTCTTAGAATTATTTTGCCTCCGTGATGGAGAGACCCCGTCTGTGTTTCCCAAGTACCAGGAGGTACTAGTTGTAAAATGATGTTTTTCAGCCTGAATTTCAATAATGATTTTGACCGATTTTTCTGCTCATGTCCTGAAAGGACCTACAGCGTTACAAAAGGTCTAAAATTCTTATCCAGTAGTTGAGACATTTTGTCCCCCATTGGTCGTTCAAGATTCACACCAGGAACAATGTTTTAACACAGCAGTTTAATGATTTGTATCTCCCATGTAGGCATAATTTAGCCCCATTTGGTATGATTATTTTCAGTCTATGGCTAAGTTCAGCTGTGATTGGTAGATTTTTGTGGAATTTTCGCTCATCGATTATTCAGGATCGCTCAGGTTTATCTGTTGATATTCTGATTCCTTTCCGCACTACAGTGGAAATGTGGTGTGACTGAACAGAGTGCGATTCAGATCATTATTGGAACTTTGCCGGCATATTTCGAGATATTGAAGAAACGGCTGCAGTGCCATGTGTTTGGAATCCGATTTTGTTTCGTGTATCTTATTGTTGTTCTACAGATAATATGAGACCGAAGTCGATGTCTCCTTAATTTAACAGGATGAGGAAACTCACGTGACCAAAATTATCCTGTCCCCACACGGATTACACCCATCATAAATGTGAAAAATGTCTTTCAAAAGCCATTTTGGTGTCATACAGAAGCCGGAAATGTGACCTTCACAATTGAATCAAAGACATTAACGTGGAATGAAGCTCAACCGGATCCTGCAACCTAGAATCTATCCACTATACTGCTGACTGAATCAAAATTTCCTGGAATATTTTCCGAGTATTTTCCGCTCTTCGATATTTCGATACTGAAATAAACGATATGCCGTTCTTTCTCATCAAAACCAGCAAATTCGATTCGAAACAGATGCAAAAGCAATACAGGGCTGATGATAATTCATGTACATCTGGTATAGAGGTCTTGCAATTGAGGTTCTAGCCTGTCGTAGCACATCTACTCCTAATGAACCAGGTTTACAAGGATGTGAACAGTAACAAAAAGGTTGTGTTATGACTCGATAATGAATAACAAAACCATAGTGCCGTGCACCATATTACAAAACAATAACTTCTGTAATATTATCACTTTTCCTTTATCGTGAGATCCGATTGACTGGTAAAGGCAAGCGTATCTCAACGAACCTTCGCATTTCAATCCGGTGAAGCCTGCATAAATGGCAAAGCACATCAGCATTGCATACTCAATGGCTAACTGACTTTCTGATGCAAGTCACTAGGGCTGATTGTTCGCCCGTATTCAACTATACAGAATGTCTTTTCCCTCCATGTTCGGTTTGTTTTGTACCAGTTAGGATCTGAAAGTTGCCTTTCTACGCATAAGAATCAACTCGATCTGGTGATCTTAATGGGTAAACGATCAAAGTCAGATCTTTGCGCCGTGTTCCAGATAGGTCGTTGGTACCTCGATGTGCGAACCTAAGCTTTCTTTATTAGGCTTCGGTGAAATAAGCTGCGAATTCTCCGCAATGTTTTTCTAGACGTTTGTTCAGAGTGCCTGGTGGCGTATTTCCTTTGTTTAATGCATGTTACTGTGATTCTTTTATGACAAGCTTGGTCCATCTATTTGGCGAAATTTGCATGCGCCATAACCTCTGTCGTCCTCTACGCTGTAGGGGTTAGGCAACCTTGATCTTGAAGTCCAAGCTAGCACACAACCACAAGGTCTTAATGAGTAAAACGTGGCAACGTGTCGAGTGGCAGTTAATTACCATCTATCACCAAATGATCAGTTGATCTAGGACGTAAACCTCTGAATTTCAACCCACCTTACTACAAACTGTAGAGAAAGCCTACTAAACGGTAAAGTCGTGGCAATTGTAAACTTAACTTTTCGGATCTCGGGAAGCTGCATTTCAGCACCCTGTAATTTGATCAGACTAAATTGATAGAAACGTAACCGAAGTTCTGGTTTAGCGTTTTATTACTACGCATTATTTTATATGCATATTTGTGCACCTCGGAAATTCGGGTAATTTTCTTCCACTTTGGAGTCCCGGATTTCATGGTCACCATATCAAGTGAGGTAGAGATCGGGGTTTCACTCCACCCTTTTCCTCTATTGTTCGTTCATTGTGGCAAGTTGTTACGATAATCGTTCACCACCCGTTTCTTCGGTTTTTGTTCTAAAGTGTGTTTTATTGTTTACTTTTGTTTCTCATTGCATATCACCTACTCTTATTCGAACATTACTGTAATTGTATTGCCGATGGGTGCTTATTGGACTGCCTTTCAGACAATTCGATCGATGGTGTGTAGACTTTCGGTTCCAATCAGGATTTGGTGCGCCTTTTGGGCTCTTTTCGTTCAGATTTATGGGCGCTTTCACTATTTCTCAACTGATTTACTTTATTACCCTGAGAAATTTCAGGTCGCACGATCATATTTCCGGTCCGTCACCTCGTTTTCTGTGATATGATCGTGAGAATTCCGTGTGTCCTGTTTGTATTTTTTTCTTGCTTTTTGTTGCATATGTTTGGACTACCTTCGAAGCAACAAAACAATTTCACGTTGTTTTTCTCCCAGGAAATCCCACTGGATGTCCCGCCGTCTCGGGCTTAGCTTCATAGTCCACGATTGGGTTATACGTCGCTGCGTTCGGAACGATCATGCAAAGCTACTCGGCTACCACCGAACTCGCAAGATTACAGTCAGCTAGATGTTCTCGTTGGTCAATTTCCCGCTGATTAATGATTTTGACCAGCTGGCTACCACCGGCTAATTCACTACAGAGTTCAGTTATATGTGCACATTTGTCAGTACAAACAGTAATTACCAATGTCAGACGGGAATCATAACTCATTATTTTCTCACTTTCTGCTCCTGTGTGCCGTTTTCGTTTAGGCTGTGCTCGGTTTCTACGATTTTGTAACACTGGCTCAGCATCGAACCATTTTGACAATGGTGTCCAATTGCTTCATCAGTTTACAACGAGGTGATTTCCCTCTGATTGTTGACAGTCTTCCCAGTTTGGCTGAGCGTCTGAAAGAATCTGAACCACGTTGTGTTGAGCGAGTGTGCACTTGTTTCGCTCGTCTCGTAGCAGCCTATCGTGCCGAGCCGGAAGTGTTGCAAAGAATTGTGTCCAGCTGCAATCTGTTTTCCAATTTACAGCATTTGGTAAGTACTGCTGGAATAATTGCACTATTGCCCGATCATGTTCGCTATACCATGAATCGCTGTACGATTGATGACGTAATTAAGGGCCTCTATTGCTAAGCTTCTTAGATTTAATCTTCTGTTTTCCAGTTTGTTTCAGTGCTTTCCCTTTCCGTCTATAATATCTCGTTTCAAAAAGATCTCCAAGTTAGATGCAAAAAGGCACAAACAGATTTTGCGTCACGATCCCATATTGAGTACAACCGTAGATAACAGGCAGTACCAGACATTACCGATTAGGAGACTGGTGCACTTTGGTTTCGTATTTGATGCTAATCCGTTGGCAGACCTGCTTTCACCGCGAAATCACGAGAAATTGCGTATATGGAAGAGAGGACGGTTAGCATCCGTTGTGGTCTGCCGTACAGCCCGTTGGGGTTGATGGGATTTATTATTTAACGACTGTAAAATAATGTCTCACACTCTGATTTTATCGACAATTTCAATTTATTCTGCAGTCGAATAAGATAAAATGCACTCAGTAAAATTACGTATTTTCAAGCTAATTAAATGTGCATTCTCCTACCGTCTGTGTAGCACACTTTTTGCAGTGTTATCGGTCAGGCAGATCCTTCGGTTTTGGGATAAACGGAGACGATTTGTGTCTTGTGAATTTGATAAATTCCGGTTCACCGTTTGCTCTACGAAGAACACGCCCCTCGTTTTATGTTGCACCCTGAGGTTAATTTTTATGTCCAAAATTTGGCTAGTTTCATAAACTGTCGTACAGTGAAACTACAGATAAGCGCTGTCCCATTCATCTATGTATATATATAGGAAGCACGTTTTTGTCTGGCATGGAATACCCTAAAGGTTCTCGTTTTTAGTTTGTGGTTTGTCACCGATAAAATGAGCTGTGAGATGTATTTCCACTACAGCACGCAAAATTAAGGTAATTGCGTAATTGTCTCGGCTACATGGGTTACCGATGTTCTCCTATCGCACTTCCTTCCGCCTTCTCTCAGTTTTACTTGTGCGAACTGCTCTGGTTTCTTCCTTTTATCAACAATATTTACGCATCACTAACTTAGAAACACACATGAACCCGGCACCGATTTCGATTCTTCTGATCTTCCTTTTTTCTTTGTTTTTTCCTTTTCCTTTTTTTGGCATGTAACCACTGTGATTTTGAAAATTGGCATTGGTTGCGTTCCAGAGAATTGTTGATAACCGACTACCGTCTTCATCTCTAATTTTTTAACGAAATAACATCGTTCTCCGTTCTTCAACCCTCCATTCTCTGGCTCGGGCAAACAAAAGCGGTTCATGACGTGTTTGATTACTGTCTGAATTTGTTTGCAAAAGCTTTCTCACACATTTGGGAGTTCTTTGTTCCGAAAGTTCCCTCCTCTAGTTTATCGTCCCTCTGGTCAAAAGAAGTTCATTGCGGCCTTGATTACACTGTCCCCCTCCACTTTTCATTCGCTCGACAGTAAATTGTCTTTTTTTAGCCGTTTGTTGTATATGCTGGATGTAACTGTTATTCGCTCACCAGTTTGCAACCATATTGCGATCATTGTGTATCTTAAAAAATGCTTTCACATGGTCACCGATAGCGTGTCCGTTTATCTAAACGGGTTTCCGTTCTTCATAGATCAATTGATATGGTATCGTCATTCCGCAGTGTGTCCATTGCCGTTGCATTGACTACGGTACTATGACGCCGAACGAATAGCTCACATTTCCATATTCCAAACTCGACAAAGCCGACCATGCGCTACTCGGCGCTTTTTGATTCAAAGGAGTCTAATAATAACGTTTACATAACAGGAAGTATTCCAGGTTCTCGTTCGCTATTTTATCAGCATATGCTAGATTGTGTCACGTGTAAAATTGTCCCGATCCCGCGCATCGCTCATTGTGTTTCTGCTGGGTCCTTCTTACTTACAGTTTAAGTTTATTTTTGGTCGCATTCTGTATTCTCACCATCTAACTTGTTCGCTTCCTGGCGTACGTCATTTCTTTGGTTCGGGAATTTACAGTATGCAGTTGCAGGTGCCAAATATGCTTTAGTATACAATACTTGCATGGTACTCACTGCAGATACTGCAAACTTCATGCGCCAAATACAAAATGCGGACGCATAAGCGTCCTAGAATAATTAGGCAAAATGTTTCCATGAGTAACTTCTTTGACACTTGGAGTATTATACCATGCATTTAAAACGTATCAGTATTTTGTCTTTGCTCTTAAGAGTTTTTAGCAATTCATAAATATTATTCCGATTTGATTTCTACTTTTTTAAGTCAACATAAACCTTAATTTGCCATAATACTAGTAATAACGTGATGTTTCGCTCGTCCCAATGTTTTCTTCACTGCTTCAATAAATTGGCATGCATCATCCGGTTCTGTCCGTTTTTTTCCTCTTTCAATCCAGTTTCCCTTACCGCTGTTGGTGTTACGGAAGTGCAAATGGTCATGCGTATAAGCTCAGGCATCATATATATATATATATATATATATATATATATATATATATATATATACGGCTTTGCTCGACAGAATTACGATGAGTACGCTGATGTGACGACAGTGAAGCTGCGTTTAACACTGCCTTAGGTTTATGCGGGTGTTTGGTTTGGTTCGGTTTCCTTTTTGATGTGTCGGCCATAAAAACTGCTTTCATCGGAATATCGACGCCGGTGACTATGTACTTATCTGCGTTTGCGAAAGTAGAGTTGATCCCAGACCAGACTATCTCAAATATAGTGAATCGCATCATATTTTAGCTACCTGCCATACTATCATTGTTAAAGCTGAGATTACTTCTTTTTCGCTCGTTTCCATCAACATTAGAGTAATTTTGACTTATCTGTAACTAACACAATCGCGAAACTGTATTTTAGTGTCTCTCTTGCTGTTTCGTCCATACTGTTTAGTGGAACTTTGTATGGTTCGTTATCTTTCAAAATTTCAGCATTGTTTGCAGGCATTCGTCCACCTGCAGATGAGTTGCGTCCCAAACGGCCATTTGTAAATATGTATTCGCCATTATGTGGCCACATTTGTTGATCTTCAAATCTCCGTGTCAAATAAAGGACTTGACTACGACTGATGCGCCTTTCACACACTTGCACAGGTATCCTCGTCTGAGCAAATATTTCAGTTTCCCAATGGAGGAGTTTTTGTGGTTCTTCGAAAACTAAATGATGCTTTGAGGTTCTCGGGGTTATGTGCGTCAATCACCAGGAAAACTATCCCCCCTCCGATGTAATTCCAATATTGAAATGCTTTGTTGAAGTAGAAATATTTTTGTGAATAAAGCGATGTGCTTTCTTTCAAACGAGCGACATCTACGGATGACGTATGTATCCCTCAGCATGACCACGAAACCGTCTTTATACTGTGATAAGCATGAAATTCTACAACGCAAGGGAACGGTTCGTTGATACACTGTCATTCGGGGAGATCGTCTTAGTGTTTGTGTTAAACAGTGGCAAAATATGTCGAATGTGAACTTCTGATTCATCGTGACCGTCCGCTGGGCTCTCTTGGAAAAGCACTGAACTTCAGTTGCGATGCATTTTTTTAGTTTTTATTAATTTTTCTGTTTTCGGAGATATACTTTCAAACACCTCCCATCTTCATGCTCGAATAAAGAATATACTGATTTACCGGATCCGGTAGTCCGTTGCCATTGTTCCTCCCTCGAGCACGTCTTCCAAACTCAAATTCCAGTAACATACAGTCAATAAAGAAGAAACAGGAGCGTACCTCCTTATTACGCATAAATTGAAGGATGAACTCTATACTCAATGGGCATCGTAAAAGGTGTGTGGGGAACATTCCTAAATAGCGAAAAGTTGTGGTTATATGGCAGGACAGATAGTGGATGGTTGTTCCACAGTTTATCAATCCGAGAGGTAAAGGTAGATTGATAGATAACAATACAACATCTAGTGAGGCAGACCAGGTATGGACGAGTAGCCACCTAAGTACTTGAAGGACCCAGAAGTTATGGGAAGGGGAACTGTCTGTGCAAGCGCCAAAGAATACGAACCAAAATAATTACAGTTGTAAGAACATAGTTGGATTGGCTGTGAACTGCTGGTTGAATGATAATGATGAATTTTCGATCAACCTGATAATCTTTGTTGGATTCGGTCAAGGACAGCAAAAGACAGCCTCACCCTCACATATTAGTGCTATATTCAAGCGGTAGAGGAGCGTCTTTCTTCGAATGAAAGCCGACTTCGCGTTTGTTGAATCAACGACTTATGGTGCCAGTGGAAGCTGGATAGTACGATGAGTTGCTGTGGATCAGGTTTTATCGGACTTACGAGCTCCCAATAAGCGTCCTAATAACTGACTCAATGAACATCGCAGATAATACCTCTATTTTTGAACCTATCTGATTCTTATAAAGACTCATGATTTCCGCTCTAATGCCGGCCTTCTCTCATCCTAGGACTAGGTTAAGTTTTAGAGAAATATTACAAAAGTACAATGTTAAACCTTAGGATCATAGTTTGCTTTAGGAAACGTGTTCTCCGTCAGTAGTTTAGTATATGGGATCCAAATAGAAACGCCGTAATTTTCTTCCACGTTTATGATATCAAAACGCGTATCCCGTCCAAATTTAGCATCACAGGGGTGCATCGGTATAGGGATGACAAAGTCGTTTTTTAAAACTTGGGCTAGATACGGTTGAAAGGTATCGGAAAATACGCTTAATCAGTGCGAACTCCTAAGAGAAATTCTTTTGATAAGAAAGTATTGCCTTCACCAATCATGCGATTCGTGAGTTTTTTGTCGCTAGAAAACTTAAATTGCAGCAACGTGTCAAGGGAACTACTTGCGTGGCCTGCGCACGGCGGACTGCGTTAGACATCAGGCAATTTGGGCAAAGCGAAGAATAACACACCGAACGTTGATGTCTAGGTCTGAGGAAGGACAAAATACTAGCGTTGAACGATCTAAGGCTGAATCTGCGATACATACATGGGAAGTTAGCTCAACCGAAGAAGGTTGCCTGCGAATTTCTTGCTGACACGAAATGGACTGGAAAGAAATGCGGACTTGAGCGAAAAACCGCTCACGTTAAGGTTTGCTCGGATGTGCCTCTTCGGATCAAGTAACAGTTATATCAAAGGTTTTCCAGGCCTCCGAGTCGAATACCATTGTTTGCTATGCAGTACAACCACAGTCTATCTTTTCGAGCCCATAATATGGTGCGCGAAGCGTTCCGAAGGTCAACTGTTTTTGCCAAATATTTTCTATGGATCTCCATAGCCGTTTCATCTAGAACGTTGAAACTGTAAAAATTTGTCACGCAGTACACTTAATCCCAGTATTCACAAAAGGAATTGTGATTTGAATGGAACTAAATGTCTCATACAACGCTATAAATAGATGTATAAAAGTAGTAGTAATTCCCTGAATACAGAGTAGTCATGTTCAGTAGAGAACTATCCAGATCATGAAACATTCGTTAGACGTTTCTCATCTTCGTTGTCAAAAATGTCCTAGTAGGACTCTTCCATTAGAATTAAGCGTCGCCGGCGAAATTTGTGAGGATCAATTGCTGTGCTCTTGATGAGAAATCGGCCATGACTTTTGGCGGGGACTTCGTCGCAGAAAAACTCATGTAGCGGCTTTAGAAGTAGACCAGGCAGTCGATATGGTAAGCAACCCCGCCATCTTCCGGCTCATTATCACGTCTAATTCTATTGACAGTGCACTTGGTGCTACATTCTAAATGCCACCGTTTGGGTTGCCGGTTCTCTCATACCCAACGTAAACCTCAAATCAAATGAATAGTCGTTTCTGTGTGCGCGCATCGATCTTTCGCTCCCCTCACCAATATTTGTGGTTGTAATTCAAGTGTTGGCCACCACTCACCAATCTTCAACTCCGTTGCTTTACTTTTGATGGAAACCAATTTCTTCCTTGTTGAACATACTTCACCTCCAATATCCGAACTGTTTCATCCCTGTTTTTCCTCCAAAGCTTATGTCTGCGCTTATATCCGCCAATCTGGTATCTCGGCTCCCACATCATGGCTTCTCCAACCGAATTTCTCAGTTTATTAAGGATTCGGTTCTTTTTTATTTACTATTTTTGCACCGTTTATCTCTCCCCCAATAGCGTTGGTCTGTCTTTTGAATTCGACTATGGAGACAATGACTACAACAGACCCCAACTGCCCAATAGTCATTTTTGGTCAATGCACTCATCAGACTCTTTGACCATAGAACGTGAAGTCGAGGCCTTCGCTGTAATCAGCAACCTTTGCCAGCTGGTTGATCTCCCTACGTGAATCCCAGATCGTCTTGTCGACAATGCACAAATCTCATTTTCACATGCATTCTCTTTATTCTTTAGTACCACCTTATTTTCTTTCAGGTCATCAAGTCAGTCTAATTTTAGTTTCCGCTTTTTTTCTCACCCCATCTCAAATACCTAACACTAGATTTACCTTTTGCGTCTACGGTTGCTAACTGGACCAGTTCATGTGACTTTCTGGCCGATTTTCCTTGCAAAGACTGTTTCTTTCTTTTTCTTGTTTTGCTGACACTGTTCCTCAGGGTATGCAGCTTCACATGTGACGCTTCTCCAAACCTGGCAAACCAGGAGCCCTCAGATGCTTTGCCCACACGTGCTAAAGTGTTATGTTTGGAAAACAGCGTATCACTGGAGGCGTCGCCCTCCCGATCGGACGTCGCGACGCAAAATGCCCACTAACAATACAAAGGGTTAAAGAATGCTTCACATGTTGCGACGCTTAATGATTACCTTCAACCGTCATCAGTAGCCGATCATTTTGCTCTTTTGATAAGACGATATCTCGTAATTTCTGTTTCTCGAACTTTTCCATTCTCAGTTCCTCCGGTCTATTGGCTGTTATCTCACATTTGTGATCGGCTGCACTCGTTAGCCGCGGAGAAATTCACGTGGTCTCTGTACATTTCTAAGGCCTTCGACCAAGTTTGGCACAAATTTCTGCTGTGGAAATTGTCTTTGTTCGGGTTGCATACGGTTCTCTTGTTGTGGATTTCATGTTTTCTCGTCAAGTAAACTTCGCCCATCCGAGTCGATGAAGTTTTTTCTCATCCGCTCCCCAGGGTTCCATGCTTGCGTCCACCCTTTTTCTTCTTTTTATTAGTCATCTTATATCAACCTGCAACCCACTTTACTGTTTTCCCAATGATGCCACTCCTTTGCCCTTTTTTGCTCCACTGCTCCCCAAGCCATTACGAACACAGGCTGTGATCGTATAGTCCTCAGTTTATCACTTGGTTCCAATGTGTGTCGAATCTCTGCTTGGGGCTTTACCGACCGTGTCTGTTTCAATGCTTTCTCTTTCACTCAAACACCCATATTCTTTCCAATTTAATTTTGGCTCCGTTCTACTGAGTCACATTCATTGCTGGGCTTATCCGTAAATACTCCCCTGTGTCAACCTTTGTCTGTCGTGCTATGGACAAATTAGATTTTCTATTTCGTGCTAGACGGCTTTTCGCACCGGCCTGCCTTTTGTACAAAGCTAAAATCCGCCCAATGCCTAAATACTGCAGTCGTATCTAGGGTGGAGGTTCGTCCACCACTTTCTTTTTCTTGATCGGGTTAATTGAAGGACCACTCAGTTGATCAATGGTCCTTCTCTGGCCTCCAGTCTGCACTCACTTGCCAATCTCCGGCCAGTATTTTTTATTATTTGCTTGAAGCATGAGGAAGGGACGTGTCCTATCGCCAGTAAGGCCTATTGCACAGGATGGGGGGGAAGTCCAGCATCCTTGACCTTGAAATTTGGGTGGGATAGAATCATAAGATCACACTGGATCAGGTGCGTTAACGAGCCGGGCGATGGGCAGTTGCCATCTGCACCACTAACTCCTTTCTACCGTTAGCATTTCGGTTTCTATTCTTCAAAAGTCGCTCCCACAGCCCCCTTTCGGATGACTTTCTGTCATTCAGGCGGCCAGTGACTTTTATCATATCTGCATCTCTAGATGCTGAACTTCTTTTTTCGGTCTTCCTTTATTCCCCGGGCCACAAGGCTCTGGAACACTGTTCCTCTTCCTAGTTTTACAACAACCTACAGTCGTTTTGTTTTTAGAAGCAGAACCAATAAACTGAATTCAGTTAGGATGTTTCTCTCACGCATCCCGCTTTAGAATATTCGTATTGACTACAAGGTTCAGCTATTTTGCTGTAAATCAGTTTGTGTCATGAAAGAACTAACTTTTGCGTCATGGCTCTTACTGAATACTTGGTGACTAAGTTTCTAAGCTGCTCATTTAGACCGAAGATCCTCTAACGTGACAGTGTGTTGAGCTCCTTGATTTGTTGATCTAATTTCGGAGGAAAACATCTTTGATCTGGCTGCACGCATATGCCGGCAATCCGGTCTTTCACGTTTGACAAGAACGATATCGGTTATCCTCCCTGAAATCAGTATTATATAAAACTGAATGCACCGTTTCAGTTCAATTTGTATAACTTTGCACCAATGTGTTCTGGTCTCGGTTGCTACTGGATTCATAGGACCCCCCAAAACAGGTATTTTGGCTCCGTATCGAGTTCTAGTAGCCTCGGTTATTGTTTGGACAGATTTATAGGTTGCCCTCTTTTGATTATTTTTGACTAAATATTGTTATAAGCAGTCTATTAGTTCCTCGTCGTTTAACAGCTCCTGGCTGTCGTTTGCTGGCATCTGATTGTTCTTCCGTACTCTCCGGTTGTTTTTAGTGCTAATGACCCACCTGGTTTGTAACCGTATTATCGATAAAAATCACTCTACAAGGTGACGCTGTCCAAAAGTGTTTTTATACTCTCGGTCGGAGCTGCTTAAAACAACCTTAGGGTGGTAAATGATGGCTAGAGGTCATCAGACGACAGAAAACAACCGTAGTAACGTAGTTTGCTATCAACAAACCAAATTTTCCCAAGGTACGCATTTTGGTATCTCAGAAGTAGAGAAAACCGGTTGCTTGTGATAACGATTTATCTTTCACTTCTGCCCACGCACCTACCCCCAAGCATAAAATACTGAGCTATGGTAACGCATTAGAAATGGTTTCCCCGTCGGGTGCGCGTAGAGTGAGTCAGACGAAGCCGACAGATAGCAAATAGTAAACAATTTTGGTGAAATACGTATGGGACAGAGACAAAACAGGCAAAGCGTTTAGGCATTTTGTACCATAAAGGCTTTCGGTCGGGTAGATGTGCTTTGTTTGAAGGTTCAGTGACTGAATGATAGCTAGTTTTAGGGTGTTTGTACTAGCCAAGACTGGGCACGAATTTTGTCGCTCTAGGACAGACACTCATTTTACTTATCACAATATACGCACAAATACGGCTGTTAAGTGCCACAACTAACTGCTGTCTCACTTCGATTTTCTCTCCTTTTCTCCTCTAGTTGATGGCTTCTCCTCCTATCCTTTCCGGCATTCGTGACGTAGTTCATATGCTCTCCATCCTCTGCTTTTCTTGTCCCTACTTGGCTGTGGATTTAATCAAACAAAGTGAGTTCTGATCAGGTCATCATCGTTTTGTCGAGTTACTTGGTAGTATTCTCTTTCGGCTAGCTTTTAAGCGCCATTCAGAGGGAACTGCTATGCATGTTCCGGATTTATTAGCACCCGGGTTTGTTTGTGTGTTTGTTGTGGAAACCAATGTGGGCCTAAGAGACCTAAAATTTTATGTGCGTCTAATAAGTTCAACCACTGGAAATCACCGGAGCGAAACACGAATTCCATTGATTTATTTATGTTTATGTGAAACGTGTTTGTTTTATTTTATTTCGGTTACGACTTATGTTTTCTATTGGAACTTACTAGCTCCAGTTTATTCCATTCAAACCGTGTGACAAAATCCAGTAGGTCTGAAATGGACCGTAGTCTGACGGTCGTCGCCACTAGAAATCGATGCCACCAGCTGCAGTTGCACGAACGTCCCTCATAAGTTTGCCAGTTTTATTCTTGTTTCCATTTTTCAGTTGGATCTCTTGAACCTTGCATCTCGAATCCAGCAGCTCGGTTTTACTGTGCCCAACCCATTTTCGATTTGTTTGGTTGTAGAACAAAATGTCCCGCATCTTGGCCACAGCTGAGATGGTGCATGTATGTTTTTGCGGTCCTTCGTGACGCACGGAGAAACAGTTTGTGCACATCAAAATTCTGTACTGAACTAGATTGACATGAACTACGAATTCTGCCAGTTTAAGGGATTGTGTGAAAATAATCTTAATTAACAAGTTAAGGCTTAGGAAGTAAGCATGTGAAGGGAATAATCAAGTTAATTGTACTGGCTAATGTAATACCAAAGTTTGCGTTAAGTCGCCCTGCTTATTTAGTCATGGCTTGGATCATCAAATCTCTGTGGCTTCGACTGTTATAGAAAACCGCTTGTGCGATCCTTTTGGTGCCATTCCTCGATCTTGTTAGGAAGACTGATTTGAAGGTTATCATTAGCATGATTTGATGTCCCCTTTCAATCGAGTCCAACAGAAACTCGGAAATGTTACCTCTTTATAAAGGTGCCATCTGGCTGAAGCTGCCGCTTTCAAAAGCACCAGTCTATCATACCATTAACCACTAGTTAGGCGGTCTCGCCAATGGCAGTAACAAAATAAAATGTGACCTCTACTATTGCCACCGTGAGGACGGATTGAGAGGTCTATGTCCGCACTAGCCCCCAGCTGGTCAACAATCATTGTGATGCCTTCGAATTTCAATCCGATGAAGCCTGCATAAATGGCAAAGCACATCAGCATTGCATACTCAATCGCTGACTGACTTTCTGAAGCAAGTCACTAGGGCTGATTGTTCGCCCGTATTCAACTATACAGAATGTCTTTTCCCTCCATGTTCGGTTTGTTTTGTACCAGTTAGGATCTGAAAGTTGCCTTCCTACGCATAAGAATCAACTCGATCTAGTGATCTTAGTGGAAAAAATGATTAAAATCATTCATCGATCTTGGATTTTGTTTCCCAGTTTCGCGTTGTTGCACTTTGGATAATGCTTAGCAGTGATTTTGATTTCTTTGACCCTTATTACTAATAATCTTATCATCAATGGTTTCGCGAAATAGGTCGAGTCTTAGAAAAATCTGCCGAACAATGAAATCTTGGCAGTCGCGTGCTTGGGTTTTCGGCTCTCCAGAAGCTTCGTTCCACGTAACGTTATCATTAGGCCGAAACGGAATGGTGACGGCACGGTTGCGGTCCTCCAGTATTGTACTGTTGATCATGGCGACTGTGTCTAGCCGAAGAGATGCTGGGAAAAGTGCAGATTTTGTGTCAATAAGCAACGACATTAAAAACAATTCTCCCTTTTCGACCTAACTGGTTCACTTCATACTTAGGTTTCGATTCCACGTCAAAACCTGTCAGGACTAATTTCTATTGTCGCACAGACAGCGGTTGAGCAAGTTCCTTGGGAGATAAACAAAGCCATTAGAAAGTTACTCTTAATCAAACGATGTTTGTAGGTGGATCTGAGTCGAACCCTGTTGGTTCGTTTTTTGTCACGGCTTCGTTTTCTTTTATTTTGTCTTCATTTTCAATCTCGCCTTCGGTCATCTCTACACTTTTCAGGAAAAGCAGGTAGCTTTCAGCCTTATTCTTGAACTATTCCCAGTGAGTTCGCATTTCTCGAAATCGCACTTGATTATAGTCTGGACTGTTGGACACTCAACAGAAGTCATACAGATTTGCTCGCATGTCCTGGTTTTCGGACAAAGGATGCCTCCTTGGTCATCTCATTCCACTTAAACCAACCCATTCGGAGCCTCGGAAACTGCTCGAAACTTTCATTACAACATTCTAAGCCGGTAGAGTAAAGCGTGTCTGACCATTTCGCAGATTTCCACCCGAAGACTGAGTTTGGAAAAATGTATTTCCCCTGCTTTTTTGGCCTTTATTTATGTGAAGAAACTGATTCTAATCGTGCTACTGCCTATCTGAACACACGACATTTTTCGATACGATCGCAAAACCAACAAGTCACGCTTTGGTTGGAGTTCGGACAATAAAGTTTTTGCTGTCAGCCACTATGACTTCATTTCCTTTGCGGTGCTCTTTTTACTGTTGTCTACTGTTCTTATAGCCCACCTTCGTCTTTACAGGCATGGTTATATGTGTTGGCTTCAATTATGTTTCTATGTTCGTCCATGAGTTAGTGAGACCATTTGCTATGACACCTGAGATATATCAGGGAATTTTGCTACCACAACATTTATGTTCGAACTGTCAACCGGGGTGTTTTATGTGATCTTTTAGTTCACGTTTCCAGTCACTATTGTTGAGTGCACAGTTCCATGCTGTATCACATTTTAGATCTCTGAATTAAAGAGCGGTTTGTCACTTAGAGTTCTTTTATCTTACCCTAGGCGGTCACATAGGTTAAGCGTTTCTCATCTCTAAATGATCTAGGGTTCGAGTCCCAGATCTGCTTACCAATTCGCAGTCATCCGGCCCTTCACCACGACTGACTTATTGGAACCTTATGTTACTCTGAGTTTCAGAATCACAGTTGCGGTTTGCCCCACCCCGTGTTGCTGGCCTTGGCGACAGTGCAGCATGCCCGCTCACTACACTCGTGCACAAATCATGCCATAAAATGTGGTTCAGAGTCTGATAATATCTGATTTCAAATACGAACAGCATATTTTTGTCTGTAACTTTATCCTAATTTTTCCCACTTCCTTCCTCTCTATCCTCCCTCTTATTAGACATATCCAGTACCCTGCACTGTTTACTAACGGGCGAACCGGTTAATTCAGAAGCATTGCAAACCAGTTTGCTCGCTCCGATTCCCATTCCCTTCCAGTGGACCACACCGCCGACACTGAGTCGTTCGACAGCAGGTCACACAACCATTTCATTCAAACGGTGTCGTTCCCGTTCCGGCAGTTGTCCACATCGTAAACGCTCATCCAGCGGCCCTCAGCGATCCGCAGCTGATCTCGGATCGTCCACCTCCGTGCCTGGCAACCATGAATCAACCGGTTTGTGGTCTCCTCTGTTCCTTACATACTCACCTCTACCTGAGGTCAGCCGACCTGTGCCTGATTTGGCGATACACCAACGTTCACAGGACGATATTCATGGTGTGGTACAATTGATCTGGTATGTTTATTACTCCCTACTCGTGAATGCCTTTATTAAGTATTCTGCCGTTAAAAGTGATATCTGGTATCGTTTGATTTGAGTTTTACTAGGTAACATCGTTTTTTATTACCGGCTCTGTATGCACTAATAAGTGTTTTTGGTTTAGCTTCTGCTGTTTGAACGGTATCAATTTTCGGTTGTCGAATGTAATTACGGGCGTTAAATCTTATTCTTACGGATGACGCGTCCTTGTCACGCCGTTCCTCACGATTTCAAAGCAGTTGTTCCACATTACCTTTTTTGAACTGTAAGGTGAACTCTTTTGATTATAATCCGCTTCCTTTATCATATGCCTGCATGATAGCAAAATGGAGAGAACTGGTGGGGTATGCTTACGTGAGCTCTTCCTCGGGTATCATGCAATCTATCTCCCGTTAGCTCTGAGAATCAACACATCGATGCAGTTTATTCAATATGACATCCGAGAGTTCGATCTCGACCAAATATTATCTTATTTTATTAATATCCTCTGTTTCCAAACGGGTTATGATTGCAAACCGGCCGTTGATTCTGGATGAGTTTCAGTTTTTACCAGTGAAGTTACTTTCAGTTGCCCAAGTGCAACTAAACGCTATCCAGTGCAGAGAAACACGTCTGGTGATCAATACCATCAAAAGGAAGATCAGTGATATTATTGCTTACTAATCTCTATCAGTGTCAACTGAAACTATAATGATCGAACCTCATCCTATATCCTCACTAGCTAGTTCGGTAACTCAACAGAAGGGAACACGGGTTCAAGGCAATCTAGGTGTATTGTGAAGACAGTTTCTTAAAATGAAACCCAACAAAAATCTTGGCAACGAACAAAGGAGTGCAACGTATATAGTAGGCATTCATTCAACCGCACGCGAAACAAATCAATAATTAAAGCACCAGACAAATTGAAACGATTGGAACTGTGAAACAGAGGAATCAACGGGTCACAATCTGCTTCCGAGGTGAAACCCACGGCTAGAGCACAAAACAGGTTCATTGATTGAATTAGATAAATCTAGTTACCGCAAAGAAAATTGTGGTTCTTAGCACAGATATCTGCCTGCAAACTAAATGCTGTCGAAATCGTGATGGTGAAAAAAGAGAAGAGAAGTGGGAATGGAACGACAATGCGCGATAAAATATAAGACCCTCTTCACTTTTCTTACGTTTCCCCGTCTGTATGGCCTAAAATGCGATATCCGTTATATATATGGGTTATTTGATATCTACAGCCGTCCGATTGTTTCAGATTCACTCTGATGAGACATTGATACTAATTGAATAAACTGTAATTTAAAACCATATGGACTTCTTTTGATCATATTAATTATAAACGTTGCCCAAGTCGCGAAATTTTGTTGGATAGCTTCCATCGCAGGGGAATCAAAGAATATCAAAATATGAGATGTTGGTGCATGTTGACTTCATTCTTGTTGAATCCATACAGTGATCTTTGAACTTTAACGGTTCCTTGTTTCTCTTAAAGACTTCTAACTCATCTAAGATGCCCGTTTCTCTTAACATTGCAGATTAATGTGCCACTTAGTTGAATTCTGTTTTATGAGGTAATTGTAATACGCGACACGACTGGCGCGATCAAGTCGACCTGCTATCAGTGCGTGTCTTTAGTTAATATATTGATCTTTTCGTCATTGGTTTTAACTTCTCTGTCTTACATTCGAACGACAGCGAATTTTTGCCTCCAGTGCCAGCCAATTCTTTCATCAGTCGAAATATCCGGAATCCCTCGCCGTTTGGTACGTTCCATCCGTCCTTGTCCTCCTCCTCATCCATATTGTGCTCGGATTCCGGCTCACTGATCTCGTTGTCCACGGCCTCTTCGTGTTCATCTTCGCATGTGCTGATCGGTGACCCGACCAGTGGTATCAATGCGGCAGCTCACATCATAAACACCGCAACCGATGATAATCATCAGACCAGCGGATCCTCAGGATTACGTGGGAGTAGGCCCCACCGATCGGGAAGTGATCGAGCAGAAATAAATACTCGAGCTCATCCAGGCGGCGGATCCCGTTCACTGCGCCATGCGGTAAGGGTGCATTTTCCGGGGTTATCTGAACATACCGTCCTAAATGATGACTTCATCCAGAGATATTTTTGTTTCAACTATTTTAACAATAATTTTATTTGCTTTTTTATTTGTTATGCGACAGATGCGTGATATTTCAAGAGGAGGGTGACTGACCTTGGAACATATCAAGCTCCCGATCTTTTAGCCCAAAACGGCACGATGTTAATTACTTTGACATCCTCGGTTATATTCTCATGTCTCTTAGCTCATGTTGGTAATTTTCGAATCATTCTAATCCTTTATTTTGGCGTTTGCGTTGCAATAGTTCCATCGTAGGGGTTCAAAATCAACGTTGTTTTTTCATAGGCTAGTATTAAGGTAAATGTAATTTCCAACATTGGGACGTAACTCCTGAATTCATCTCTTTTGAGATGTTCACTGTACCGTTAGGATAAATGGTTGCCCTCACGTCAAAATTGGGTGTGTCGTGTTTGGTAGTACTGTGCTGGTCGTCAGACTTCAGTGACACGTTAGACGGCGAATTTCAACTCTCTACTGATGTTGCAAACATTTGTCCGACCATCACTAACGTCAACTTAGGTTTAATCACCATTAACTTTCAGATACAGATTCGCCGGAAGCAACATATCGAACAAGTCGCAGCTCGCCTCTCACAACCATCCACCTAACAGATCTGTGCACCGATCTTGGTTACTAGATCACATGGTGGAATAAGTTAGCAGAGTCCATTCTCCGATACCCATTGTTTGTTTACATTACTGTTAGAATGGTTAATTTAAAGTTAAAGACGTATTACCAAGTGCGATGGTTTTATTTTGTGTATGTTACTTATCTTTCGTTTCAACTTCTTACTAATGGGCGAATCACTTCATTGCGTCGAACCAGTTCAACCATTGCTTTAGTATTCTGCCATACTTTCTTTCTCACCAGACCTCAATCGCTTCGTTTGTTTCCCTCTCACAGGAACCGACTGACCAATCAGATGCAACTTGTGACAAAAACCCCACGATGAACAACACATCTTGCTCTTCCGTTTCATCAACCTCTTCCGAAACATTGCGCCAGGTATATCTTAGTTTGCCTCACGTTCCACTCTCTCCGTCTAACAACGATCCTCGTGCCGCCCTGCTGCATCATGAGTGCGAAGTTTTGCACGTCCAGTTGCAACGTCAGTCCTCTTCCACCGCCCATGCCGTCGATGGGTATGAATCAGTAACTCTAGCAACAACAACAACGGGGCCAACGCGACGCCGATCGTCCGGTCGTCAACGCCCTGATGATCGTTGCACCACTGGATCGAGCAGTGTATCACCTACAACAGAATCTGCTGCAGAACTGGATCATGGTCGTCCAGTTGGTTGGGAGGAGGAAACGCAATCTCTGCAGCTTGTTCAGACACTTCTACCGTTGCTGTTTGAGCTATTCACGGAGACAACGAAGTTGCAAACACGTTTACGGTGCCTTGAAGCAATCCAAAGGTGAGAATTGTATTTTTTCGCCAAAAGCTTGGTTAATCAATAATAATCAGACAAACTTTCTGTATGTTAAGGAAGATAATGTAGACCTGATTACTTTCGCATGGTGTCAATCATCCACCGGTGCACATTGGATATCACAGGACAAAGTGTGTATAATGTAAAACAATTTTTGTTCGGGTGATTGAACGTAATACCAATATTAGAATGAATATATAATTAGAACCAGTGCAACCCCTAGTTCAGTTTCTTGGTGGAGCACAGGCAGACAGATAATGCCGATCACACCAGTCAGTCAAGGTAATCGTTAGGATACCAACAGCCGAAAAAGACAGATATATGAGGCCACGGATTAGAACCATGGCAACAACAGTCGGATGGCAAAGGTTTTTAGGTAATTGATTACTACCATTTCCGTGAGCCCTAGTATGATGACTAAATTCACTTAAATAGACATGGTTTTCTATCGAATTTCGTACTTTTGTTATCACGCTAAAGCCCATTAGTCGCGCTTTCTGGTGATCAAGATGGTTGATATTTTAGCACGGTTTTGTTTTGTTTTGACGTTCTATATTCCGTTTTTTTCCGCCGATCTCCCATTTTTCCATTTTCCACAGAATGCTATTCTATTCCAGCCCAGTTCTTCTGGCCAAAGTGCTCCGTCCGCGCCACGTATGCAGTCACATTGTGGGCATGCTAAATAGCCCGGAAAAACGGATTCTGTTGGCGGGTTTACACATTGCTTTAATGCTGGTTAATCGGATTCCGCCCATGTTTGCCACCTACTTCCGAAAAGAAGGTATCCTTCATCAGGTTGAGCAATTGCACGCCCTGTTGGGACCGGTCGTGTGTATAATTCCGCAAGGAGCATTGCATGAACAAGTCAGTTAATAATGACTCATATCATTGCAAGTAAATTAAGATATTTTAGTCCGGTATTTATTCAATAGATTCTGCATGTTTGAGTGAGGTGATTGGTCTATGAGTACAATAGAAATCATAACATACGCCTTGTGAGAGAATAAATGATCGCGGTGCCAGTCTAACTCAGTTCAGTTTTACAGACATGGACTTTGTACCAACCTGCTCTGACCTTGGTTGCTACCCCACAGTACGGTGTACCCAAAACAGAACAGAACGAGAAATAAGCTATAATAAGACGATCGGAGGTGGTCAAGTGAATTATGTTTGTCACCGAGAAGTTCGAATCCCAGCTCTGCTGGTCACTGGTGGTATACAGCAACTGGCTGTCACCCGGCTCGTTACAATGCTTGACCTAGTGTGACATTATGTAATTCTAACTCTTCCAAGTTTCAGGGTCAAGATTTCCGGTCCCCCTCCTGGTGTAGTGGGCCCTAGTGGCTGTGGGACATGTCCTGTCTACTGCACTCATGCTCCCGGCATGTTATAGAAAAGGACTATGCGGAAGAGAGGAGATTTAAAGTGCAAGGGTGCCATTAGTTGCAACATTAAGACGTATTATCTGTTGTTTCCAACTGCCACTTGAGAGGGTCTTCGGCTCGAGGCAACCCATCCTATATAGCTCATTAGGTCAAGGAGGCACCCAAACCGTCACATCGCATCATGATGCAGTTTCAGGTGGCTGAGTGCTCACTGCTGAATCCTCAAGGATAAACAATAGTACTTTCGTCAATTGTGTTAGTAACCGGTATGTCACAACGCAAATGACGCTCTTGGCCGCGTGGTAGGTACTATCGACGGCGAACTTGAGGCGTTTTTGTTTATTTCATTACCTCTGTGAAGCAAGCTTTAATTTGCCGTCATTTCTATGCTTTACCAATTGAGGCTTTAGTTGGAGGTAACTGCAAATGGTTTAATTTAAAAAGCTTTGGCTATTCGTCGGATTCGAACGTCGCGAATAACAGATTGCTTTCTTCAAATGTGTCAATTGCTTATATTTCGTGTGTTCTAACTGCGTGATTGGTCCTCTCTGATCTTACAAACATGTTCGCTCCACCGTTTAAGAATCGATCAAGTTAACTGATACAAGCACTTTGTGAAGATGGAATGAAATAACTTATTTGCATTTGTATCACTTGGCAGCAAATTGTGCTACGTTTCTGGTTCGATCAGATGATCAATCAATCTCATGCTCAATCCACTCCTATCGTCCATTCGTAGGAATTCTCCTTTTATTCAGGTTCATTTCGACTTGTTGCTGATGTATGACAACGACTAGCTCATGTTGTCTGTTCTTGTGCTTCCCTATCTGGGATTTCACTTTTAACCTCTTAGTTGTTTCATCTTAACCTTCGTCAATTGAAAAACGTGCTTGTTTGTTTGTTTTTGCATCTTTCTTGACCCATTGCGGTATTTAATTGTTGCTTGTGTGATTATCGATTGAACGTATTCGAGATAGTACGTTTAATCTCCTGTTACTCTCAGGATTCGTTAACCACTGCATTGGACTGTGTGGGCTTCTTTCCATTGGTCTCGGAGTAATTGGCTGCTTTGTCGCTTAGTGTGGAATTCTGGTAAAGTGACCATTTCTAAAACGAAGCAGTTTTTTGTGACTCGGAGTTACTTGACTCACTACTGTTTTCACTTTACCCTTAGATGGTCTCGTCGAGGAATATATGGAGCAGAACACCAGACAGAATTACTTTTCCGATACCTACCGATAGCAGTGCAATTGATGTTACACAGCATGACTCCCATACAGGTTGGTCTAGCACAGTTCTTCCACCGAATACAGCATGTCGTCGTGTGCACAATACGGAGCCATCCACTCCGGTTAGTGAACGTCGACGGCGTTCACACCATCATCAGAATCTGTGCTGCACCAGCACAGGAAATCAAGGGTTAACTATCAGCACCAGCGGGGCTACTGATAACAATCCGAATAACTCGATCAGTGTAACCTCGGGAGCCATATCCACACCAGCTTTGTTATCCTCTGTTTCTGCCGAAGCATCAACGTAAGTTCGTCGGTTATTTTTTGCTTTATTTATATCCGGCTGAATGTTCTTATCGCGAGTACTTATAACATTTGTCATGAACAATATCGCTTCATTGCAACACGCACTATTCCTAACCTGACTGTATCTGATCAACTTCTTGCTGTTTTTTGTCGTCCAAAGGCGGCCTACGGCAGAAAAAATCGGCGCTGTTTACTTGTAGTTTACACCACTTGGTAATTTTAGTACTACTGTAGCCTGTATTCTGAGTTCATGGTGTGGGTCTACAGGTTTTCATGGTACTGTTTTAGACTGGTTCAGTAGTTGTTGAAATTGATACTTATGAGACAGAGGAAGCATAATGTGCAAACATTTTTGCATTGGATTGGGTGGGGGCCATTTCAGACTGAAGTGATTCCAAATGTCCGTCAATGTGACATTTTAAGGGAAGCATCATTCTCCTCTTCCAACATTACACACAATAAGGCATTCCATTTGTTGCCGATTCTCCATGACAAGCAACAAACCAACGTCAAATCAGTCGACTGAAGTCTCTAAAGTGTCAGTGGATCGTCTGGCGCACTTGTAACTTGAAATTCATGTCATCACGGGAAATTATTCACAAGCTGAACGCGTTCCTACGCATCCCCTGCCAATACTCTGGGACCTCAGGCGGCTCTCATAGCTGACTCCAAATAGTCCGTCAACGAGCTTCGTGACAAAGTGTTGCGCTCGCTGGAACTTCGTCCTCTCACCATCAATGCATGCATAAGATGCTGGATATCCGTATTCATGTCTCGTTTGAAAGTTCGAATTGTGCATCGCTTACCATGTATCATGGCTCAACCAATCGAAGGACCGACCAGTTGATTCTGCAATATCTTTCGGCAAAGAACAGTTTCGGTCTGTTTGCATGCACCTTTGGGGATGACGAGACCAGGGCCCTGAGGTCTCGTTCACATAATTCTCCGGGATGGATTTCACCTATGTAATACTCTGGAATATGCGCATATTTGGACACGAACCATAACGACTATAAACTAGTCCACTGCTGCAAACGTCCAGATCGTATTGGAGAATCTCCCTGCCCACCTCGAATTCGATTGCCCTCCACAGTTTCATATCATCGACATAGGTGAGACAAGACGAGTAAAAAAAACGGCAAGTCATTGATCTACACCAGTAAGGGTAGTGGTTCCAGGACGGAACTCTGTGAGACTGCGCTGGTAGGTGCAAGCACTCAAAACTAGGCAATTCTCAAGGAAAACTTCTCTTTCATGAAATCCACACTTCAGTGAGGCAGCGCACTTTGCAGCCCAAAGGTCAACAGCAACCGACCATGCGGTACCCTGTCGAAGGCCTTACCGAAGTCCACGTTTTTTGGTGAATACTATGTTGACTGGAGGACGAGTACCTTTACCATTCTAGATGTTCCCGAATTCTCATCGACCCTAATGTCTCATCATCTTGCCTACGGTGCAAGTAAGCCTGACCGGGCATCCATTGACAAACGTCTTCCATCTAACAACAGATTGAATAGATCAGCTAAAGATGAAACAAACTCGGATTTTAATGGCCTTAGAACTACTGAATAGGTGCAGTCTGGTCTAGGCGACTAGTGGACTTCAGGTTTCTGAAATTCCTCAGGGGCCTCATCATCATCATCGCTCAGCGTTAAACAGCAAGGCAAGCCTCACTGACCGCTGCCTTTCCCCAGAGTTACACGTTTATATAAAAAGAGTGAATATCCAAGAGGGAACAGGGAGTGGACCTACACAGGCGGGAAAAGAGGAGATGCTGCTGCAGCCAACACACGAAACACAGCCTAACTGTACAAACGCACGTGTTTTCAATCATTCTAATTCGATAGAAAATGACAGCATGATCGCCACTGTTCACGGTTCACTGCCATATCCTTCAGTGTCTCTAGCCAGCAAGTCGACAAGTCCATCGGACCCCAACCACGAAGACA
>LUCM01003808.1:348586-397607 GCA_008360955.1 Fasciolopsis buskii
CCGGTCACTCCATCCAATCCTTGCCATACTACGAAGACATCGATGGTCGAAAATCTCTAGCCGACGAACGTCTCCCACACGCATACTCCACGTCTCGCAACCGTACAACAGAACTGAACGCACTGCAGCACAGTACACACGACCGTTCAACTTCAGTGAAATATCAGGCCGACGCCACAAGTGGTTCAGTCGAGCGTAAGCTGCACGAGCCTTGGATATACGCATACTTACCTCCAATTCCGAGCTACCATCGTTCGACGCGCAGCTACCAAGGTAAGTGAAAAAGTCCACAATCATTAGTACCTCTTCGCTCAGCACCAAGTTCGGAAAAGCTGCTGTGCAAAGCACGTGCCAAATCAAGCAACCGATCTCGACAGTCTATCTAGTGCCCAGCGTGCACGGTCTGCGGATTCGAACAGACACACAACATCATCTAATTAGTCTAGGTTACCTAGCTTCCCTCCATTTCCCATTTCGACTCTCACATCCCGGAGACTTCCTAAAGCATCTTCCATCACCTCGTCCATGACGAAGTTGAACAAGAATGGAGATATGGGACACCCTTGTCGAACGCCACTAGTTGTTTCGAATGAACGTGACAGTTCACCGTATACCCTCACGCGACCATAGGTATGCGAGTACAATGCTCGCAACAGGCTCACGAACTTCGTTGGCATACCCTTCCGGTGGAGAGCACTGAGTCGAAAGCACCTTTCAAGTCGAAGAAGACTACGATCGTAGGGCGCCGGTGCGTGTGGCGCGTTTGGAGTATCTGTCGAAGAGTGAATATCTGGTCGATGCTACCTCGACCTGGCCGAAATCCGGCCTGTTGTTCGCGGATATTACTCTCGCGAATCGGTGTCAAACGGCGCAGTATTATCGAAGCTAACACCTCAGTAACTATCAGAATTAAACTACTCCCACGAAGATTGCTAGTCACTTCGTGTGCCCTTCTTGAAGATGGGTACAATCAGCGACTCACCCCACGATAACGGATTACGCTCCTAATTCCAAATATCATGAAGCAAGGAGGTAAGTGATTACACCAAAGCTTCTCCATCCAGTTTGGAAAGAACTGGGGGAAGATCGTCGGGACCGACTACCTTCCCCCTCCTCAGAAATCGAATATTCGACTCCAATTCCACTTCCGTTGGAGGATCAAGTGGTGTGAATAATTCTGTTGTGTAAAGCGAGGCGTTGCGACATGCAGGTACCTCCCGCTTCTGTACGTCCGTCCACACCAGTATTCCGTGTCATTCTATTGATGCTGTGTGTTAAGCGATGGATAGTCACTGCTGACGATTTCTAACAAGGAAGAAACGGTTATGCAATGCTTCTAGGGTTTCTTGACGAGGAATTGATTGTTGCTACCGCATAGTGAATGATTTTGTATAACCATGAATATTTGATGGCTCACGTAGACCGAAATTTGTTCCCAGGTTTCCCCATCACGAACGTCGCATTAACTGTTGGGCATCATAATAATATGGTGCAGTGAGCTCCCTCCCTGTGGCATATTTGTATTTGTACTGGAATATTAACAAATTGTATACAACCCTTTAGCAAAAGAAAGCAAACAAGAGCATTATTGTTGCAACAAAATCAAAGAGGAAATGAAAGAGGTTTTTAAAAATTGTCCTGCCTGGATAAACATTTTAACATCAAACGAGTTGCAAGACTCAAAACGACCTTTCATCCTGTCCGTGAGAATTACGGCGACTTAAGATAACAACGGATTTCTATATTCGGGCGTGCGAGGTGGGATGAATCAGGGAAGGGGGGCTAGCATGCAAATAAGTCGGGGCTTAATGAAGAGCTGTAACAGGTAAGTCACTAATGTGTTGTAAAAAAAGCATGATAGGATAAAACCTAGTTCACCGGAGCCACCAAGTGACTCTCTTGACTGTGATTTTTTCGATTCGATTTTCTGGTATCGGTGCAGGATTTAACCATTGGGTTATTCAAGGAGATAAGAGGGATTGCCGAATGATTACAATTCTCAAATTACAAGAAAGCGAAGCATAAAGCCAAAAGCTGATGAAGCGAATAAGAAGACAGTGCATGCATTTCGCTCTGTCATCGAAGGGCCTATGACCAAAGAACTACGGAATAAATTACATCTAATGTACAGCGGCTATGCCTGTAAGCGGGCTGAGGTAAATCAGTGACTATAGTAAGAGATATCTGAGGACGTTGCAAACCTGAATGGTACACCCTTTTTAAGCCAGCACAGATGAGAGTTATTGGCATGGATCGTTTTGACAGTGGTGCCTGGGTTGCCTTTGAATTTGGGCGTGGTGCTCACTGTTCGCCGGCAGTCGGTCTGTATAATTCCTCAACTTGCTGTTTTGCAGTCGATCTTCCATTATTCCCCGTTCTTTTCCTGTCTGAGCAGAGGATGCGGTTAAGTAGCAACCACAACCAGAGTACAATGGTGCAATGTTATAATGGTTGTACAAACTGAAACTGATTTACAAACAGGTTTGAGAAGTTGATCGCAGATCCCTAGTGGGAAGTGTTTGTAAGAAGACGCGACGAGATAATTGATGATATGGTCTGAAATGGGAGAGAATATCTAATGGGAGTTTGACCAATGTTTCCAAGATTGAGAAAGAATGAGGTGTGTGAGTGGGTGTAGTTGAAGCCTCGATAACTATGTGAAAGCTGACAACGAGATAGAAAAATGATGGGGAAAAGCTTTTGAAAAATGGTTCGATATCTGACAATGTGCATTGAAGAGCCATAGTTGAAAGGCGTGACAATTTAGTTTGACGTACTATCGTTAAGCTGTCGGGGGCATTTTAAGAATACTTGAAAAAAATCTTGCTACCTGTGGCCCCACTTCCGGGTTTCTTTCGGCGGCGTTCTCTATCCTGTCTGATGCAGATGAAATCACTTGAATGAATAATTGAATCATCTATGTTATCATTGAGCCATGGGTCTTGGAGACACAGGCTGTATATACTGTGGAATTCCTTCAGATGAGGAAAGTTGGAAATATCTGGAGGTTTCCAAGTGATAAACTAAACAGATGGAATTGTGTTGTCTTTTTGCCTAGTATTGTAATAATTTTCCGAGAAGTTTGTTGTACTTTTCACATAGGATGCTGTGGCATCTTTGGGAGGACGGGAAGTTCTCGTTGAAATATGCGTTTATGTCTTCCTTACGGCCAAGAGAAAACTACGACATGCAAACGTTTCGTAGAAAATGGATTATCTTTTCATTCAATCCAGTAGTTTGTAAAAAAATGCAACAGTCTTTATGGCCCTGTCTTGTTCGCGTGTTCGCGATTCTGTTCAGTTATCACGTGTTACTGTTGTTTTTGTAAATCTCGGGATAAATCCGGTACTTATCAGTGTGAAATAGAGCGCACTCATTTCCTCTCTTATTCTAGATATGCTGACATTTAACTATAATTGTTCCAAAGGTGCATGGCCGCACCCACAGACGCAAACACTATTCTAGCCAGTAATATATATATATATATATATATATATTTTAAAACATCTTTTCCGTACATTCGGTATGCTCGGTTTCTGCGGGTGTAGACACTTAAAAATGAGGTTTCGCTTAGAGATTAGATTTTTTACACTTTCGGATTGATCGACTTCTCCAATATATAAGCCCATGATGATGCACTGGGATTTGGTGCTGTTAGGCTGCTGGTTCCACATGGTCATGCGTTTGTTTACTTTGTCCTTTCCTTGGAGATGCCATTGTAAATCCAGCTGTTAGCTAAATGGTATCATAACCGTTAGATTCTTTTGGAGCCCCTGGTCGCTAGTGGAAGTTACATTTTTCTGAATTTCGTATCGACCCGGAAGTTCTGTAAGGACTGACAACCATTCATCGATTGAGTCGCTCTTCTCTGGCAAACAAACATTCGTTTGCAGGCCACGCTCACACAAGTCATAATCTCATCTGCTGACCTTTCAGTAATTTCTACTACCGATTATGCGGTTCACAAGTCCATGAAATATCATCCGTTATCTTTTAGCGAATGGAAACTTGTTAATTCTGTTGTCCGCCTCCTCGTTTCGAGCATAAGATGTCAGTTTTAGGGTTCGATCTCTTTCTGTGTGTCACGGAGTGTCAAGTTTCATTAAGGTACTCATTTTCCATGGCTCTTCTAGTCAACTTCATATCATACCCACTGGACTCATGTGATCTTATTGCATCATAGCTTGCTTATTTTGTCAGTAATTGACACTCGTGTGAGACAGTGACCTACTATCCACTGTAAGAATATTTAGCACGATCTGACTGAGCGCATAAACACACACACACACACACACGCACACAGAACACCATTTGTTAATGGACTTCCTATGAAAATGTTCTGCAAGGTGCTTAATCAATTTTCCTTTCTATACGGGTGGTCGGGGACGAATAGACACATTGGTCAAGTCTGTCCTACCTACTTCCTAGTGTTCTAGAAGGTAGCATACCACAAGGGTTAAAAAATCATACGCTTGTAGTTGCCGGAGCCAGCGTCTCATGACTGTTCTAAATTAGTTTCGAGATAAAGACATCATCGAGATTAGTAATTAGAATCAATCGGGCTGAAATTTAATCTCTATCGCCAAGCTAGATTCGCTATTCGCTTTGAGTAATTGGACTTTAGTCCCTTATTTCTCAAAAAGCGAATAGACCATTTATTCTCACCAATTTTTTTCTTACATGAAGAAATCGGTGCATTTTATTGGCAGTTGATGGAAAACTCGGAATCGTAGTAAGTACAATAAGTTTAAGACTATCACAAGTTGTTGTTAGGGTTTCTTCATTTACTCTTTTTCTCATAAGTCGAAATGAAACATCGACAACACTTAAATTTTTTTTTCGATAATGAAGTGGTCAAAGATAGACGTATATATCATTATTAACGGTATCAATAACGTCAGTCGCAATTCAAGAACTACTTTTATTGTTTGAAATTGCTGTCACAATAGTTCTGTAAAAATATAACGTTTCGTAGGATTAAGTATTCTATATTCTTCAAACCCATTCGGTCCTGGAATGAATACCTTGCTAAGGTTGTGTGGTATTCGATATATGCCATACCTTTCGTGACAGGTCTGTTGTGCTCTGTCTAATATTTTTTGGCTTCATTTTTGCAGTCATCAAATTGCTTACTGCACAGTAAGCCTTCATTTTCATTTGTCCCACTTTCTCTGTCATAATCGTGGAGAAATATGGAATAAACGTTTTGTTTTCGCGATTGTGGTTTGTCTATTGACTATGCAAATTGGCCCAATCGGTCTAGATCTTTGCTTTAATTCACCTCCTGAAGATATCTTTTTAAGAGTTTTGCGATTCCTTTGTTAAAAACAATATCTTGTTAATATTCTTTAACCTTAATAGGTTCAGCTAGTAAAGTTCCTTTTAAAATTTTTTGTATTTCGCATAAAGAATCTTTGGCAATCTTATCATTTGGCTATAATGTATTGTTACGAAGCTGATCGATTACCATGCTACTTGGCGAACACCGTTTCTAACCGCACTTTTAGTTGAGCAGTTTCTACGAATGCGCTTTTGTTCTTTGAATCGGATTGAGTGTTTGATCTGATGAGCGCGACTGAGGCCGTTTTGTGCCATAAATAACAGCCATTCACTGTCGGCAGTTTAACCAAAATCGATCACTCTCGGTAACTGAATAGCCGGTGTTGTATTGTGGCTTGTTTTTATGGGTTTAAGTGTTCGCAGCTGTAGTTTGATGCTCATTTCTTGCCAACAGTTGTTACGAATGGGGCATCAAAATGATAATACAGTCACTTCGAACTAAGCCTGATTAGAGCGAATTCGCTCACAGACCTGTATGCGGATCGTTTGAATCAGCTGAACTTTTTGTTAATACACTACTTTTCCGTAATTCTGTCTTTTGTCACGCCTTCCATCACACCGTACAGCGCCGAGGATTTGCTATCATCATGGATCGTAATTGCCTGTGAGCAACTCCAGTCTTGTGTAGTTCAACTCATGAATAGAAACACTTTGAATGAGGATTCCATAAAGGGAGCAGTTGATGGCATGGACAACGCATTAGCCGGCCTCGATCTGGATCCCACTCATAAAGTGCTTTCGTCGCGACTACCGCGCACTCAGTATGATCTTTCTCAACGACCGTCTATCGATCTTATGCCAAAATTGACCGCAATCGCTACACACTTGAACTCCACAAAACCAGCACTTTGGGTGTTCGCATTCGCTCAGCTGATCGAATTACTGCGACCTACCACCAATCCGGCTGTCTCTGAGACTCCATCGCCGTTTGAATTGCAACAGAGTGGTGTCTCTGCATCACTTTTGCACTATTTGACGGAACCGGATCGACGTGAAATTCGCCTGTGGATTCTCTATCGGGTGAGGTTTTTATTCCCACAGACCATTTATCACCTTTTCCTCATGGCTTTCATATGTTCATTTTTGCAGTTTCCACAAACTAAGTGCAACTTTTGCAATAAGCGCCTTGTGTTAGCTGCTTCTCATCGGACCATTTATTCAAACTGAAGATACCGAGGGAATTTTTTACTTTTTTTATCTTCAACATTCCAAGCAGTAAGATGATTTTCTTCCAGCGGCAGCTTCACACGGCATGTCACCGCTTTAAGCAAATGCTATTTGAAGTTGTTGCTCACCGGCAACCCTTCGTGATCAGGATATTTGATAACCTTTAGAGGTTGGCTTTTCCCTTCACTTTGATGGATAATATCAGTTAATTTTCAGCCTATTTTATACAGTAGCGATTTTTGTGATTCAGATAGCATTTATAACACAAAGTGTCAGTAACCACACCCGAATTGGAGTGTTATCAAATTTCTTCCCAATAATGCCGGTGGTTGCCTATGTGCTTGGGTTCGTTGACACGACAATATTCAACCTGAAGTTCGTTGATTCGAATCCCCCTGTCATCAGTCAACTTCCGCATTTGCTAGCCTTCAACTGATCTCGACCTCCATGAAAATGATGTACATTATCGCATCAGTAATAAATGTAAGAGATCAATGATAAGGTGAAGCACAGTCCAGTCTATTGCAGTTCTTATCACCAATAAGTTATCACCAATGTGCCTTGATTTTGGTTGCACCAAATAATGGGGAAATGATCAGTGCAAGGGCATAATTCGAAGAACTATAGAGAACGCGAAGATTCATGTGAATCCAGTATTGAACCGTGTTATCTCATGTCTTCAGTCACCGCGCGGGTGGATTTCTTAAAACCGAACTCGGAGTCCGATTTACTGATGCTGATTGGAAATCCCAAACGGTATGACCGAATGCCGTAGACGTTGGCGTTTATGCATTTAAAGTTTCTGTTTTTTATAGTTCCTCTGACTTGTGAACTTAGAATCGTTTTTTCTCAGTACTGTGCTTCCTATACCGATGGGTGACCAAAATTTCCTCGGAAACATACGACCGATTTCGCAGTTATTGCTGCTCTTTACGTATGCCTACATGGTACTCTCCTGTCCAGCCATCCCTATACCAGTGCGCTTCTTTCTTAGTTTCTCACTAGAATCTCACTGGAATGGTTAGAAGCGTGAATGGATGATAAGTCCATTTAAGAATCACATGGTGATTGGTCGGAGGATTTTCGTCGGCCAGGCAAGGCTAGCGTTCAGAAAGGGGACATTAGTAGTATGTTTCGCATATGGATGGATGAACAAAATCTCCCTGAAAGCACACGATCGACGAATCATGTGATTCTTAAATGATCTTATCATCCACTCTCATTTCTAATGATTTAAATGAGATTCTAGTCAGAATCGTTTTCCTTCTTTAGTGTTCTTTCTTGCGCATCAGCAACTGAAACCAGGGAAATTTGCCCAAGGTTGTAAAAACCGAACCTGAAACGACACTTTTCGTTGCCAACTGTGGTAAAAGATCGTCAGAAACATGAACCCTGGATTGAAAAGGAGGAATGAATTTCACTAGTTTCTTTCTCACTGAAAAGCAGGGCCAAATAACTGTACGACCGTCTGCCTCGAATGTCGCCTTCAGGTCAGGGAAAACAGACATCATAGGCCTATGAGAGGTACCCCTGTGTTCTATCAGTTGTAATATCCAGATGTGACTAACAACCCTGACCGGATAGAGAACCGGCTCGGTTCTCACGTGCACACCCATTGCGAAAATCAGGCAATCGACAGAAGATAATATCCGTGTGCAATTGGGATGTGGCACTTACCAATTCACCTAGCCGTTGTGATTCTCACTACAGAATCTATCAATTCCTCCTCTGAGCTGTGTAGTAATCTGTTCACACCAATGCCCAGGAATGTGCTCCTTTTTCAAAATTAACCCCAAGACTTTAGTTAACTTCGTTGCTGAAACCTCTTCACCATCCTCCAAAAACTTTGAGTAAATTCATGTTATTCAATACCCATATGCCTTTTTAGTAAGGCTTTTAATGACCATCTTCTTTCTGATAAAGGACTGATGTCTGTCTGGATTGTTTCACTTGTGGGCATGAGTGGAACGTTCACCACGAAAGTGAGCCAATCAAGCTACTCCAATCGCGCCTTGCTCAACGCCCCAGACGATGTTCCTAAGAGTAAATCAGTGTGCTACCAAACTCCCTAATCACCTTAATTACACCCAGTTTATGCGTACCAAAGCCCTTAATTGGTTGGTAAATATTGTGGCTATTATCATTCGCCGCAGTCTGCATTATTCTGCACTTTCCTGTCTGCCGCCTCTCGCAGTCATTGATTAGACGCCTGGCCGGATGCTTTCTCAGGAGTTTACGCATCCGACTGTGTGTAGTATCTGAATGGACGGACCTGCAGACTAACTGCCGCAGAGGATATTCATTCTTTCTGTGGTCCTTGTAACCCGTGGTCATGCGTGGCATCTGATGCTGGATACAGAGCATCTTTAATTTGTTCTTACTTTTCGCTCCGATTCTGAGCATTTCATTTTGTGTATAATCGCCTAGAAAGATTCAGTTGGAGCGCAGGTGGACGACTATCATTCAGAAGTAGTTGTATGGAACGGCTGGTTTTCATGTTGGTACGACCTCAAACTAGGCCAAAATAAGCAACAACGGACTCAGGTGTGAACCAGAACGATGGACATGAAAAGTCTACCAATTACTTTGTTTTTTACCTTTTTTCGCGGGCGCAGGTAGATTTGACTCGAGAAATAATCTGAGCTTAAAATGCATGGTGTGAGCGGAAAATGTATGAACGTCAGATATGACCCTCCAAGTCCTTTGCACTGTGAGTGAATCAGTCCGATTTTCCAACCCTGTCTTGTCATCATATTTACCGATACGGCGAAAATGTTGCCGTGATAAAGCACCAGATATAAAAAATCGGATGAATCATGTGAGAATGTGGGAAGGTAAATAAGTTGCTGTCAAGTTGTGCTTGATTAAAAACGAAATCTAGGTGGTCATCAACGGAGTTAGTAACGTAAAAAGATGGAAGTAGTTTGCTTTTGATGCCCATGTCACATTTCCCTTCTAACTTTCCCAAAGAATGTTCTGAATCGGAAAACTCGTGCGACGCAAACCGTTGGGACTAATGACTACCTTCTGTTATCCCTACACTACTTATCTCATCCGAATGAAGATAATTGTGCATATCGGTAAATACATCTCGGATCTCCCTGCAAATGCCTTATCGACGTTTTCCGTCCGTCTTTCACCTTCGAAGTGCGAAGTGCTGTTTTAGGACTGGATTGGTCCGAAGCCGAACTTTGTTCTTACAGGGCTGGAGGATTGACTGAAATAGACAGTATAGTTAATTTTTAACTTACCTGGTGGTCTTATGTTGAATTAAATATCCTCGCGTATACAGAAAGCTCGAATTACTTTCATGAATTCGAGGCATCTTCGGCGTCGGTGCGACATCCGGTAATCGACCAAATGTGGAGTTTACTCAACAACATTGAGGTCGGTACTGCTATAAAGCTCAAAAACGCAGTGGTTGAGAACAGATAATGTGCGAAGTTCGTCAATGCTAAGAAACCTTTGTCTTCGAAATATAAGTACACTATAGTAGAGCTGTGCTAGTTACTTAGAGGTTAGGAGTAAGATACTGCGCACCAGCGTGCTGTCCTGGGAATGGGTACCGCGTGTGGGTATGGTTAGTTGATGGGACGTTTTGCGCATGCACACCACCCTTCAGCGTTGAACAGCAAGGCAAGCTCCGATGACCGCTACCTTTCTCACCGAGTTGTGCGTTGCAATAAAAACAATGAGCATGCGAGATGGTCAGGGGTTGGTCCCATAAGAGTAGGAAAAAAGAATGCTGTAATAACTAACACACCGAAACATACTCTAATTGTTCAGATGCACTTTCTTCAATCATTCAGATTTGGCAGATGATAACGTGACCGCTGCTGTTCAGAGTTCGTTGCCATATCCTTCGATGTCTCCATTTAACTGGTTGACAGTTCTTTTGGACCCCAACACAGGGGACGTGAGACATCTACCCTAGCTAAGTTTGCTGTAAAAGTTATTATTACAGGTTACCACTTCATTTTCTGACCATGCGTCTTCTTCCATTCCATAGGAGGTCCGATTTTATCGATTTTACACAACTATCTCCTGCTGAAGGATAAGTCGGCTCCATGGACATTGCGAATCATTACGAACCAGGCGTTGCGGTTACATGCCAAATCCTTACTGATTGCTAACCAGTCTTGTTTACAGTAGCAGTGACGGTAAACTGATCTTAAACGTAGAGACTCTACGTCCTCTTCAATGGCAGCTCTCCACGTTTTCGACTGACCGTCAAGGAGATAGCGCCGTCAGAAGCAGGCTGCGGGATACAGCGTTTGTCGACTGCGTTTGGGGGAAATAGACAGCTGTTCATTGTCCCAGCATCGCCTTCTTATTTCGTTGTTAAAGGTTTCTTTCAAATTTATCCGGAGGATTCGTCACAAGCACCAATGTCGAATACTTCCTACCTCCCTGTATCCTCAAATGGCATCCATAGTTGAGCACTGGGCGGACTGTAGCGCGAAAGACGCGGGTCTTTGTCTATAGGCTGATTTCACTTTGTTTCCGTAGTGCTCATCGAAGTTGCAGATATGCTCCACGCACATTAAGGACCCTAGCAGTAAATTCGTCTTTCGCTTGCCTGTTCGGTAATAGAACGGATCCTAGGTATTGGAATTCGCTCGCCATTGACCACCTGGGATTGGGAAGGTCGAGAAGGCTTTCGTTTTGTTTGTATTAATTTCACGGCCCAGTTTAGCAGCATAGGTGATTCATTCGAGTATTGCCTGCATGGCGGCTGGGGAACTACTGAGCACGGTTGCGTCGCCCGCAAACTCCAGATCTGTGATGTAGACCGATGAACTAAGCTGGACTCCTGGATAGTCCATCACCGCGTTGCTCATGGTCCAGTTGGCAGCATAGTCGAACAGAACTGAGGGAAATGAACAACCATGCCTCACTCCAGGATAGATAACGAATTCCGAAGACTCCTCGCCGTACATCCGCACTCGTGTGGTAGTGGGCGACTAGTTAAGCCTTTAGAATTCAGAGTTTGGCTGGTATGCCAACAGCTTCTGTTAGTTCCAACAGGGATTCACGACTGATTGGGTCGAGTGGATGACGGAAATTGCTGAAACGTTATGGTGGACTGCTGGAACTTGTAACGATGTTCCAGAGCTTCTCAAACTGCGTAAATATTTGCTTTATCCAACCGCTGCCACATCTAAATTGCCTCTGGTTTGGTCTAGTGTGGCCATCTTTCTCAGTTGCAAAGCGATTAAGAAATATTACCCAAAATCTTATCGGCAATGTCAATCAGAGTTATGTCTGTAGTTCTCTCAGGCCGCTCTGTCGCCTTCCTTGGAAATGGGTAGCGGGATTGATGTACCACGGTCGCTTGGAGATATCTCGCGTTCCCACTATAGAGCGTATCTGGTCATTGAGCCTTTTAATTTATCAGGTTTTGTAAAATTCGGATAGAGTGCTATCTTCTTCGACGGCTTTCATACTCTTCATTTAACTAACGACACTTGATATCATATGGCTCAGATCGAACTGAAGATAGTGGGTTTGCCTTTTGGTGTAAAGGTTGGTTGAGAAGTTGACCAAAGTGTTCTCTCCGTCTCTCGATTTTTTCATGCTGTTCAGAGATAAGTTGATCTGTTGTGTGAAGTAGAGCAAATCCTGGTTTGCAGTGTCCATTCAAAACATAACGGCTAAGTCGATAGAGCCTGCCGAAGTCACCGGTTTCTGATGTGAGCACCATTTTCTCAGCCATTCCTATGCGGTACCTCACGGCATACCCTAGCCAGGCGTGTGGCCGCAAATTTTAACCCGCAATGTTCGGAGCTTACCGACGAGCGGGCTGCTTTTGCTTTGGCTGAAAGCTGAACATTAGTTGCAGAGATCCAATCTTTTGGCTGTTTTGAAATCCTCCTTGGTTCCACTCGGCTTCTTTGATCTTCGTTTTGAGTGACTTTCATTGGTTTTCCGTCGAGACTTCGTTCGTTGGTATTTTGGTGGTAGTGCTCAACTGCTTTGCGATTGCAGTTGACAGCGCCTCGCGTTTTTCGAACATTTCCATAACAGCGATGTTTAGCCGACTTCCTTGGGCGCGCAGACAAACGGAGCATAAAGCGAGCGCGCACCGGGGCGTGGTCCGTACCATTCATGTTGCCACTCACTGCGCCCCAAAACGCGCCACAGTCTTCCACTAACGAGGCGCAGCAAGACGGCACGAAGATATGGTCGATTCGAATGCCACGTCAGCAGATGTTTTTTTCGGATTTTGGAAGCGCGTATTGCAAATAACCAACCTGTTCACGTCTGAGAAATTCATCACTCGAGACCCGTTTTCGCAGCGCTGACCTGATCCAAATCGCCCTAGGATATAGCCTGTGAATCCGTCCAAACGGCCGGTTCACACATTCTGGTCTTCCGTAACAAACAGTAAACTTCATCCTGGGACTAATAATCGAATTTTTCAATTGAGTCGTAAAAGGCAGCCTTCCTTGTGTTATCAGCCACGTTGATCGGTGCGTAAAGGGTTATCGCTGTCAAGTTCTGAGGAGAGCTTTTGAACCGTTCTATAGCTAGTCTGGAAGATTTTGGCTCCCATGAAATTAATGCTTTGTTAGCTTTTTTGCTTAGGGCAATTGCGATACCATGGCGGTTAGAGTTGTCGGTCGACCACTGTAGTGGAGCTAGCAGACATTATCCAACCCTGAAAACCTGATACATTGTTAGCCCGAATCGGGGGGGGGGGGCAACTTCTGACAAACAAAGAATATGTGCTCGTTTATCGTATGGTGGCCGCATCGTGATGCTCTGAGTGCCCGTCCCTAACGGTGTACTTACATTCCAGCTTGCTAGGTGAGTTGATCTTCGATAGGAGTCTCAGGTTGTTGACTTGTCACCTCGACCACTGGCAACCGAGGTGCGTCCCTTCCCGGGAACACTGGCATAGCGAGAGCAAAGAGGGTCGTGATTATCCATACAGAAACTCGGGAATAAGGTGCGAGTGGTGCCTCTGCCATCACCCGGCCTTTTTATTCGAGGATGCACGTCCGGCCTTTGCACATTCAAGTGCGGCCTGTAAAGCAGTAGGACAACTCCAGACTATCCGGTGACTATTAACTGGTTCCTTTGTCTCTCCTGGAAGCTTCGTTCAGATGAAATCGGACAAGGGGCAGTGACTTCATTTGGTGGCGGGCCACATTCGACTTGTCACAGTGTCTTTCAGCTTAGTTGTTTTTTAGGAGGAACGCTTCCCAGACGGAAACGTAGCACAGTATTGGTACTGATGCTGCTTATCCGCAGCTGCTTATTCAGGGAGTATGACCACATTTTATTCACGGCTAGCCGCTGCTTGGCGGTCATCTCCCTATCCTGGGCATGTGCTGGGTTGTATACAGCTGTGTCTTGCTCTGGTCTACAGGCCCCAGACTCCGCGGGAGAAACGGAAAATAAGGCGCGGTATGGTAGACGGTTGTTCACCATACGCCATACGTGAACCAACCAACAAAGACTGGAATATTCCTCGGTCCGTTACCCAACGCCCGATTCTTCGCGAGTCTGTCTGATGGGTGTTGCGCATGTTCCACAAATTCGAAAAAAACAAGGTTTTCTCCGCAACCTAAATCACACGGTTTATACCCATTTGCCAATTCGACACCTACATCCTGAAAACTTCCTAATACAACCTTCATTATCTTGCATATGACGAAGTTAAACAAGAATGGAGAGATGGGACACCCTTGTCAAACATTGCTGGTCGTTTCGAATAAACTTGATGGTTCGCCGTGTACCTCTACCAGAACCGAAGCCTGTGCAGTGAACAACTGTCTCACTGTACGATGTTCTCTGAGGTGGGTAGTGATTGGAAGATGGATATATATATATATATATTTAGAGTTGAGAAGGCGTACACTGAGTTAATACGTATACGTTAATACGTATATATATATATATATATATATATATATATATATATATATATATATATATATATATATATATAAGCAGGAAGTAGTATCTGGATGCGTAAACAAAATTTGCCCGGGAGCACACGACCGGTTTCGCGGTTATTGTCGCTCGTCAGGTATGCGTACCCGATGCTCTCTTGTCCAAATATCCACATACTTGTACACTCCGAATTGATATGTCTGTCTCACCAGAATCGAATCTGTAGCAACAGGAGTGTGCATGGAAGCTCTTCGTCGAAGAGTCCACAGAAGAATCACAACTGTGATTCGTTGATAATTGTTTGTCAGTTGGGCTGAGCCAACCTTAGGAACGAGGGCAGAATGCCCCAGAATATACGTATGTATATATATATATATATAAGCAGGAAGTAGTGTCTGGATGCTCTCGGGTAAATTTTGTTTACGCATCTAGATACTACTTCCTGCTTCCATGTGTATATGTATATATAAATATTTAAATTACGCCAGTTATATTATATTACAATTATATATATATATATATCGGACTGAAAAGAAGCGCGTTGCCAGTGTAATGACATTTAAATAATGTCGTAGAGAAACTGGGTACGATTAAAAGAGTCAAAAATCAATTAGAAATGTTTCTGTGTTCATCTTGCACGTTTTGGTGTTTTTGCACTGTTTTTTGAGTTTTAAGGGTGCAAGTCCTACATGCAGTCCACACAACGTTCACCCCACTGACTCTTATTTTGTGCTGAAATCCAAGTTGTCATGTCACGATGGGATAGGCCACAACTCACTAAATCAACAAAATACAAGCATTACTGGTTGATTTATCAGATTATGTTGACTCTAGTTTTTCAGCTCGATTATCCAAAAAAATTTTATGGGGGATTGGGTCAAGCACCTTATCACAGTCTAAACCTCGCTGTAAAACGCGTTTCGAACACCTTCCGAAGCACATTAACAGCTTAGTGCAAACTAACGTGGAGTCGGAATCAAGGGGGTGCTCCAGTACGCTCGGCCGTCTTCCAAACAGCCTCGTCGTTGGTGATTAATAGCGCTGTGGTTGGTCTCAGTCAATCGCTGACCCGAGGAAGGCAGTGTCCATTTTACGTGCCAGTGATTCAAACATCTGAAGTTCGTACTAGCTGGGAAGAAACGGTTTTCAGAGCACAAAGTCAGCATACGTTCTCCGTTTTCTGGTCGACGGCAATTGAAAACTAAACAATCTTCCAAATATGATTCATCCGAAGACACCCGATCTATTCTGGCATCCATGTCCCTCACCAAAGTCATGACACCGCTACGTTTTGGTATGCTTAAGAATTACAACTTTTGATCGAACGAGTACCTTGTATCTGGACTGCGGTTTGGAGATGTTTGTACAGAGAGCGACAGGCAGATTTTGTCCATCGGAACGACAGATGCTTACTTTACGTAGCCGGATGTCGACTGAGATCCAATCAAGTAATGCAATCTCAGTTTCCACTGAACATCATACCAGCGCCGGCGAGACCAAAAGCATTAGTCTCATAGTCCCCAAGAAGGCGCAAATGAACCCTAACTTGTGAATTGGATGGAGATGCCAAGGAATCTTGTATGCAAGTCCCTTAAACTCAACACACATTGATGACTAAGGTCTTCATTCTACGAGCTAAACACATCCGTTGTCCAATACACATCAGGGTTTGCACGTTGACTGTGACTAATTTGGGGTGGCATCGGGGTCGAATAAAAGCATCAGCTGTCGGAGGGCAAACTCGGTGAGACTTGAGAACTAGTCGAAGGCGGACGCAAAAAGACAAGGACGGGAATTTTTTCCACGGACAGTCACGCCAATGTAGCTGACTAAAGTCTCCTGTCGAATGTGAAAATATGAGGTGGAAAGGGGTTTTTAATTCTTTTCTGAAGCAAACCGTTGTTCACAGTTTAAATTCATTTTCGTGCATATGCGAAAAGTTAAAAAAGACTGTAATGGCAGATGATTTCATAGTTGTTCTTGTTGCTGCTCCATCGCCCTGGTCAGAGTAGTTCCGTTTATGCAAGAATACGCCTCTAGTCTTTGCGCCGCGAAGCATCACCTACAAGGCGGCAGAGTTGTTCTATACGAACCGTCTAGTGGAAAATCTCGTGGAGTCATTAGGACACGATAAAATGCAGTGACCTCGTTTAGTTGGCTGGCCACATTTGCCACTTAGTGTCACCAGCAGACCTGTGATGTGTTGAGAGAACGTTTTTCGGGCAGATGGCTACCGCGTTCTGGATGTCCCTGTTTTTTTGTGGTCGCTTATTCATCGCTCGCTCCCAGTTTTTGTGGTCGTTCCCTTATCCGCAACCTACAAACTTGCCGGCTTAAGTACGATTTTGTCCTGGGCATCGGTTGTATCTCAGGTCGAGAACGGAGTATATTCCCTTAGGATATTTATAAAATCAGCCATAGGCGAAGTGACTAGCTATCTACTAACATCCTTATCAGGCGGAAATCGATATAGAGAAGACACTCCGAAAGATATGATCATTTTCATGGCCGTGATTGCACTCCATTAAAACACGTAAGGCTACTCAAAACATAGGATTGCGCATATTTGAGACTTGCCAATATTCCATAGTTTAAAAATGCCCTGGTAATATTTTGGGATGCACTAAGAACAACATTCGTCCACCGAGTGATACTCAGCATCCTAATAAAGGAGAGATTGTTATTGCCACTGTGGGCGGGAATACAAGGTATTGATGTATAAATTATTGACATTTTCGGAATACTATAACATTTTCGATCCGTGTAACAATCACTGTCATTTTTAATTTGAGTATTGGCGATCGAAGTCGACATATGAATTCAGTGTTGTAGATGGAGCACTTCTGTTGCTATATGCAGATTTCGTAATGCGTAACCCTTGGTTTTATAATGGGTTTGTGTCACCGCTAATTTCGTAAACTGGTACTTGCAGAAGTGAGTTTCAATAAGATCTTGTAAATTTTCCTGTCTCCGAATTCCTCCTGGATATATCCCGACTTGGCTGTTGTGTACGAATTTCATGCAGACTGCAGTTTATTTTCGCCATGCGAGCAAATATGTTGACCGATCTGTGGGCGCCTTTTCTTGTGTCATGAGCTTTGCGGATGCGGTTGCCGGTTCTCATTGATGGTGTAGCGAGCATTTTTCCTTCATCACACTCATTCTTCGTGTATGATATAGAAGAAAATTGGGATTCCAGTTATCTGCACTAGCAATGCACTGGATTTCGGATTTGGTAGTTCCACTCTTCCTACCGAGACGAACGGCTGTTTCTGTAAACAGGCTGGAACTAGTCAGTTAACCCTCGTCTCGTTTCATTTCACTTGACATTAGACAAACAAGTAACGCTCCAGGAAGCCTAGTCTGATAAAGTGGTCAAGTGAATTAGCGTCAATCGCCAAAAGATCATCTTGGTGATGGGTAGCTATTCGCTGTTGCCCGGCTCGTTACCGCGCCTGACGTATTGAGGCCTCATGTATGATTCCATGTCATTCCAAGTTTCATAGTCATAACTGCAAGCTTCTGTCCGGTTTAGTGGACTCTTACCAGCCATGAGATGCCCTTTCCACCACACTCTTGCCTATAACATGTCATAAAAAGATTAAATTGATTTGCTTAACATTCGCCTGTTATTTGCCATCTTACCACAATCTTTAATTCAGATGTTCTTCGGATCACGAGCCAATCCTGATGTTCGTCTACTTTCCGGTATGAATCTCATTCAATTGAGTCGTAAACAAGCGGTGAGTGGTAAAAACTGGCCTCATTTGCTCTCGATGAGCCCAGTCTTATTGGAGCCAACCAAATCGGATCAATTACGGGAAGTTGATCGGTTCTTAAATGCACAACTACCTCACAACTTAGCTAACTCGCTCGCCGTCGATGGTCCGGATGCCTTTCAAGCCCTCATTCAATGCGTACTTGCGTGCTTTCACCGTCACGAACACTTCCAGGTAACAGGAGTACCTCCCCTACTGTCACCAGATAGTAAGTTGTTCGGCTTGCTTCAAGTTCAGCCGCAAATCGCAACACCTGTGTTCGGTCGTGACTCGGATGACGGACAGAATAACAATGCGGTCGGTCCCATACCTGCTTCGCCCACCACCTGCTCTCATTTGACTTCTGCGATGGACAATACGGTCACGGCTGTGAGCTATTCCCAAGCTCCCTCGGTGAGTCGGTCTGAACCGGATTCTAATTCGGATTCAAGAAGACCCGGTGCCCGTAACATAAGTGCGGTTGTGCAGTCTAATAACTTCGCGCAGTCTGGGAATCCACAATTGCACTCGGCAATTTGGCCCCGACCGATTTGCACCACCACTATATCTCCACCCCACTCACCACCAGCTCCACAACCGGGTTTCCTGTGCATCGACCTGGTCAGTCTGCCGGATCCAGATGAGGTGGATCTGCATGGTGTTGATGCTGAACCAGGTCACGTAGATAGTGCTTTAAATGCAAAGTCCACGTCTAACCGAGTTTCTTTTGTCCCAGGTGGAGCCAACGCATCCTCTTCCTCATCTGCTTCGTCTTCATCTGCCGGTCGACGTAAGGAAGGACGAAAATCATCCGCTAGCTCAATGGCATCATCAAATCACACCAGCACTTCGACAGTGACCAACGACACATATTCAAGCATGTTTATTGGACGTTTTGCCTTACAGATCAGCGCATTGGCTACATTACAAGTGAGGATTTCGTTTTACATTATTTTCTCCGAAATTTTTCGCCTTCTTTAAGTTGTCGTACTCTCGACTATCAGTAAGAGGAACATTCAGCGGCCGAAAAGTTGTTCTTACTTTCTTGGACTGTATCGCTCACCTGGTCCACGAATGCCCTGAAATTAATCACCACGGCGATAGTTGAACATTTCTTCGAATTTGATCGGTTGAATATTTGTTATGGGAAAGTTCTACCTAGTGAAATCAGTTGTATCCTCTGATAGCACCGCAGCACAGTATAGTTGATCTTGCTGGGTATGGAAACTCGATGCATTTGCGAGCCGCAGGAACACAATACCAAATTACTATCGGCACTCAGTTTCTATCTGACAAACGCAAAGAAATGACAGACGATTGGAAAAATTAGTGCTTCCCTTTACCTTGCTCTCCAGGTTAAGACCAACTGCAATAATTGTGTGTGCCGGTGGGAGACAGCAATGACGCAACGCGACCGTCATTGACGTCACGTGAGGCTACAAAACAGTGGTGTGTAGCCCATTGGTTTGACTCGATTATTCTTCACTCGCACCTGAGTAACTTATCGGTCATAATGTCCTCCGGGATAATTTTACATCCTTTGATTGATCACTGACCCAGTCAAAATATTGGATCACTTTGCAGCGTCATTGCATTTTTTCTCTTCTATTTCTTTCCGCCAGTTCATAATATGACGTGCTGTCAATGTAGACAATATTACGCCGATTCAGTTGGTCACGGTAACTTGCAATCTCGCATTGCTGACGAATGTTTAGTGTTATCTCCGTCCATTATTCATTCGTTGCCCTGTAACTTCCCACGGACCTTTTGAGCATCATTGTTCTTCATTATTTTCTGCTTTTAATCTAAATGAAAATGAAACAGTTCTTCAGGAATGACTGAGTTGCTCCTTTCCTAATGTGTGAATAGGGTTTTGAACACTGGTTAGAACGATCGCATCCTATTCAGATATTGTTCCACGTCAGCCATTAGACTCAGTTGGCGATCAGTATGCTGGAATCTGACCAGACATGGGATAACTAACTAGTTCGAGAGTGCGTGCATACGTTCGCATATACATTTGAGTCCTTCAGCCAAGAAAAACGACAACCATTTTTCAGTGAGCTATTGTGGTTTGACAGCTGCCGGTGCCTTCAGCGTAATCGTTTATCTCACTCATTGTTTTGACTTTGATGGTCGCCTCGTAGTGATATCCAATCGGAAGTGTACGAAATCGGAACATAAGGAGCAAGTGCAATTGAATGGCACACAGCAAACGCAATTCAGTTCAGTTCAGGTCTTCCAATGGTCCTGCACTGATATGCGCTAATTCTGATAGCTATCTCAAGGTATCGTTTGCGCAAGAGTTAAACGAGTGAAGGAATAGTTAGGGAATAGGAATATAGGCATATGGCCGACTGTGACAGCTGACCATATTGCCAGATTTGTCCAGCCATTCAACGGATGAACTTCGCGGATTATAACCCCTAGTCCCTTGGCTGAATTTCCCGCCACTTTTCACTTAAGCCTCGACTGCCACTCAGCTTGAGGAATTACTTGGGCCAGTCGCTTCCATCATTGAATGTGCCTGACAGGAAAGTTTTGTCCTGTGGGAAATTGTTTCCTCCAAGTGTTTTGTCGGATGCATTGCTTCCAGTAGCCTAATGGAACGAATACTAATGTTGGAAGTCTGTACACTTTTTACTGTTTATTGTGAATGCTATTTTATCAGTAAGTAGGCAGTGTTGGTGGATGTTACCATTCGTCGACGTTTCCATCACGGTGACAAGTTTGATTGTATTTCTCATCGTACTTCGTTTTACACATTAAAACTCCCTGTTTAGGTCCGTCCCTATTTTGGTAACTGCCAGTTTTTGATGAACCGCAATCCGTCCCTTCTCTTGTCCGTTGTATTTTTATTTATTTATATTTATTTATATATATTTATTTATATTCGACGCGTCGTGGACCGAGGCGTCCATATTTCAGATTCGCCACTGTTGATGCGATAGAACTACACACTGATCAGCGATGTGAATTGTCCGCCGCGCTGTTGCGATAAGAAAACGTGATCGTCACGCGCTTTCACGCAGAACTAAGAGTACATATGGGCTGGTTTAATCCAAACTTTTCGAACGGCATATTTGCTCACTGCAGTTTTATTTGGTCCATCACGAGTTTTCATGAATTAAGATTCCATTTACGAATCATGGCATCGATTTGTCTAAGTTTTTTGTTGACTGCTTATACTCACCACTAGATTTCTGCAGTATATGCATTCCTGTGTTGGAGTACACAAAGAGCATCCGACCAAAAAGCCAATGCAAAATCTCATTTTTCTAGCTATCAGTAGAACAAGATTTGCGGAAAATGGACTGTAATACTGCGACAGAAGTACCGTACACTTGATTTCTTTGCAAATGAAGTGAATTAAAAGTTACTGAGGCTACCGTCTCGCTCCAGAAGTCCACTCCATCTCTGAAGTATAATGACTCTAGGATTGCGAAACACCCTATTCTTGATAGAAGACTATTCGTGATGCTACCACTGCATCCAACTTTAAACGCGTGAGTAGGCTTATTAATTGACCATTTCACTTGGCTTGAAATTTTAACCACGTCTTGCCAGGCTAATTCTTGACAAATGGTGGAATGCTTACAGTCATCCTGAGATCGACGATAGAATATCGAATTAGTAGACCTGACCTATTAGAGTCTTATGTGATTCTGTACTAGAGTTTCGTTGCCGTCTCCCCTTCCTCCACTTAGTGGTTCCTGACAGCTATGGGGCATGCTCCCTCCACCGCATTCATGCTCAGATCATGTTATAAGACAGAAACTAGCAGTTATCATAGTGACCTGGGTTCGACTTTTAGAAATAACATCTAAATTATTTCGAATCATCTCATTGTCGATAGACAACCATTTCTGGTGCTGTCACTCTTCGTCCTGTCTTGGATCTATGGGCAGGCTCAGTCGCCGGTGGCTTTACTTAACAATGACCATCGTGACCACTGTAACTTTGAGCTTTTGCCATATTTTGATTGGTTTAATGCCTGTGCTATGACTGCCTTCTCTCATTGATCATGAGTTTGTTGAAAGGGCCACAGATTGACAAATTCAGGTAAATCGCTGCCTGACTCATTGAAAATGAACTTCGGAAATTAAGCGAGTGGGACTCCAGTTGATTTTTCTTCCACAGGCCTTTCTGATAGTGGTTACCATCGGATTTGACCGTTGGCTTATTGTCACCTGAACAGACAAATACGTCATTCAATCAAGTATTACATAGAGCATCGTTTCTCTCCCGTTCACTCTCCTTTTTTGAAACCGTAAGTAATGCATGATGCTCGAAATAGTTCAAAGTGATACATGCAACCAGGTCTTGTGGGTAATAATTAGCAAAACGCCTATGTCAAAGGAAACTCGAAAGCCGGTCGATCCTCTGAGGTAACAGAAACTTTTTGATTTGTAGTTTCCCAAATGATACCATTATGCGGTGTCTTCTGTGGTTTATGACAATAAATTGTGCTGATTTCAATAGGATTTTTGGACGTTTTCCGACTTAAATCAAATCAGAAAGGTCTTATTGTTCTACAAACCAGATGCCAGCCCAAAGGAAGGCTTCACCGAAATCCCAAAATACAGCGGTCGAATGGTCGACAAGCGATAACCCAGAAACGCGAGTTGCTCTTGATCGACAACGAAGTGGTCCGGAATCTGGTAGACGTTTTTTCCGCGAAGTTGCACTCGGGTTCTGTTGCGAAAGAGTAGCTATATTCACCGTTAGTTTGCTTTACTTTCTTAGAAATCCAAGGAGCTAAGATACTTTTGAAATGGTAATATTTTTGGGATTTCACCGTGATTTAGTCTCGGTAACATTGCATGAAGGAAATTTCGTATTTACGCGTTATACACGACTATCCAAAAATGCTTGTTTTTACTTCACGCGGAAGTGCACACAATGCAAAAATCCTAGGAACGTGAAAGGTTGTCATCCGATTCATCGCAAACAAAAAATAGCAACCCCTGGTAATCCATCTTAAATGTCTAACAACCACGTGTACATATCTGGATTCGATCGCTGCTTGTCGAATTAAATGGATGGGGAAGCATTGGATGAAAAACTGCGTATCGGTGTTCGGTAAACCCAGACCACCGAACTGCTGACCATTAGTACATTAAACCTTTGCTTCATTGAGCAAGTAAAGTATTTAGTCTGTCAATAAACATTTCGTCTTTTTTATCTAAACCCCAATTCATCCATCATTTGTCCTCGATTTAAAGCGTCAATCTTCCCTCCGAATGACCGCTTTGCTGGGGGAGGACGTCATGCCGCGACGTCCAATTGAGCTCATTTGTGCTATGTATTCAGTGTTACCACATTAAAATACCTTCTCACCTTAAACTAGTATTTACGTGGTACCCTTATATGCATGTGCTGCTAGTCGCGAAATTCAGTTTCAGTTTACAGATCAGCGCAGGAAACGTAATGACTAGAGATAACATATCGTGGTATCCTCAAGTGGTCTTGTAACGTTTTTACTCGCAATCATTCGCCGCTTAGACTGTTTTGAGTCACTTTTTGTTGGAAACATTTCAGCTACTTTCGGACAGTTGTGTTTGATTCACTTGATTTCACTTGTTCAGTTTTTATTTCAATCCTTTTGCTTTCCACACACCTTAAAGGTTGATGTGATTAATTGCCACGATTGGAATGACGATACGAATTTTCCACCGTAATATGCATCTTGTAGATCGCATCCAAAAAAAGTATCTTTATCTTTTTATACTATCAAATCTCATCATCTGTATCCAGAACTTGGAACGGCTTTTGATGCAACGCAGCTATGTCAGTCAGCTCATTCATGAAGGCTTATGGAATCCGGATCATGACTATGGGCTAAATCTCAGTTCTTGGATTGGAACCGAACAGGACACCGTTTTCCGGGATGATGAGTTTCGCGGACTTTTGGATATGCATATTTTGGACGAGGATAGCGATGTGAACGGGGCAGATAGAGGTGATCATGCACACTCGCGATCCTATGGTTATCGCCGCCGGCACGGCGTAGACAACGACGCAGTTGATGTTGTTGTAGTGGTTGACGACGACAATAATAAGGAGGGAGGGGATGGATCTTCCGGATTGGCGGAGTACCGTGGTCGATATGAGCGATCACGCGGTCGCAGAGCTGCAAATCCTGAATTAACGGTTGGACTGAAACGTATGCATCTTCCCGGTTCTAATGGACGAGCTCATCGCCGAACTACAGGGTCCTCGACTGCGGGGAGCACTCACAGTCGTCGTGGTCGTGTGATTCATTCAACTAATACTCAAGCTGAAAATGTGCCCGCTAATTGTACTTTAGATTCACCACCTGCAGCAAACCGGATTATTTACCCAAGTTTGCTCTCATATTCTCCGACTGACACTCAAGTTGCCATGGAAACACGCAGCTCAGATGAGACAGCCCGTGGTTTACGCACGTTCTTACAGCGCAACCCGAACGTGGTACCAACCATCAACACTAACCCTGACGCAGAAACCACAATGACAATCCCTGAAGCCCTTAGACCTGTTGATACCCGCGTCTCTCGCCGACGCTCTGTGGTAGCCACTCACAGCATTGTGGACACACGTCCTACTGGCTCTCGTTCTGCTGCAGTCGCCGTCTCAAGTGTACATGCTCACACTCGCTCACATCCGGGCCATCCAGTCATTTTTCCGGAGGCGGCTGACTCTAATCGCTGCAACCAGGATTCGCAACCGTCAACTTCCGGATCTCGTTCCTGCAAAGTGGCTACATCTCAAGCTGCCGGCTCAACCAACCCACCAGCCGTTTCTAGTGCTCCAGGTGTCAATGCTGGCCCTGCAAGACATCGACGTCTGAAAGGAAGTTCCATTCTAGCAGCGTTTGGTGCTTTGGCCAGCTTTTCGACCTCAACCAGTGGTGGCACTGGTTCAGGCGGTGATTCTCGTGGTGCCAATCCCACAGGCTCTCGTTCCACAAGTAAATCTCTCCGTTCGTCCGCCGGAATCAGCCAATCATCGTCGGTTCGACGCTCATTCACAATGCATCACCATTCACCACAGTCCTTTCAGTCTTCCTCTAATTCCTCCGCCCAATCCTCCTCCTCCTCCTCAGCTTCTTCTGTTTCTCCCCATCCATCCCCGGTTTCCCCACTCGGACGTTTCGATGGGCAGTGGGCGGCCACAAGTACAGTTGGTCATCTACGTCAGTCCAGCAAACATCATCGCCGCCCATGCACAATTCAGTTCTATGTGGGTGGACATCAGCTCCCAGCCACCATGCCTTTGTTTGAGGCGGTGCGCCGTTATAGCACAGAATTTGCTGCTCGTTTGTCCACGGCTATAAGTAACGCAGATCGCTTCAGCTGTAAATCCAGACTGCCCACTCAGCTCGCCAGTAAGCTGACTGATGGGGAGGTAGAAGACTTGGTAAGTCGTGATTTTCTCTTATTATCTGTTCGGATGTTTTTTCAGACTAATTCATCTGGCTCTACTATTCTTATTGATGCACATGGCCGTGATGTATCTTCCAAATTGGAGTTTACCTAATCGAGTATGACCGGACTCTTTTTTAATCGGTCAATTTATTCCGTATAATTACTCTCGTGCTTTGATCATAGGTTCCCTATTGAATCGTTTATTACGTACCACCAAATCTGTATTTGAACTTTATTTTTTTCATCCCCTCTGCTTTGATTTCAACCTCAGGCCGGGCATTTACTGTGGAGTATGACGCATACCATACACTACCGTCTCGTCTACAACCAACCCCAGTTTACTCATGTCTCTGGCTCTTTGGTTCACACTTCATGCAGTACTGGAGTTAACACAAATGTATTTAATCACAGAAGATCCGAATCGCATTTAACCCAACAAATGGCTGGTCTGGCTTCACGAGCTTTTAGTCTCTCGCGCAAAACCTCTGATCCCTGTCCGTCTCCTCCCGGAACAGCATCCTCTGTTTCTATAGGGACCTGTTTGAAGCGTCGTCGCCCGGATGTTGACAATGAACTGAATAGTTCCGTACACAATGATTCACATCTTATTGAGAATACCGTTAACGCAAGGTCCACGTGCAGTAGTCACCCTCTATTCAGCTGCCTGACTCCAGAACTGCCTCAAGGACTGTTAATAACGGAGGCCCGATGTGCTTGTTCAGATACCGTTGCAGCGACGAATAGCAGCCATTCGCCTGCAGTTTGCGCTGTCCAGTCAAAATCTGCCAGCGCTACTATTCCAAATCTCCTGTTAGACAAAACAGTATCAAGCTCGTTGGTCCTTCTCCGAACCCTTCATAGTATCAGCCGTCTGTGGTATACAGTTCACGATGCGTTGGATCCGTTTCCAATTGTTTCACCGGTGCGTGTTTGTTCGGTTCGCTTTATATCACCGTTTGTGATTTTCTTGTCAATATTATGTTGTCGTTAGCATTATCACGGTGTTCACTCCATGGCGAATGCGTCAGTAACGAGAGCAGTAGCTCTTGGAAGGATAATTTTGGTAGTAAAATCACGATCTGAGTCCGGGAAAATGCTCTTTCAAAGAAGGTGACTCCTATTCATAAGTGTCTTGTAGGTATGCAGTAATATTTTACAATGCTTACTGATAACGATGCACCCCAATTTTTTGCGAGGATTTCGAAGTTCGTAACATTTTTAGGTTACTTTGCATGATTTTTCTAAATTTGAGCTTCGACAAATAGTATATATGCTTCTAACCGAAAATAGGGACACTCGTTGCTAAATTGTAAAATAAAGCTGAAGGCCGACACCTAAAGCCCTGAGATACCAAGAGACCAAGAGTCTGAGAGATGGCCACGAGTAGCGGTGGATAGGAAAGTGTACGGAAACGCGAAAGGCGGTGGTTATTGGTAATAGTCGAAATCTACACAGGCAGATAATGGATTGGTCAGCGAAGGTCGAGCGTAAACGAAGTGATTAAACGACTCCATGGCTCACTAACTCATCCTTAGAAGTTTTGGGTAGACTACTTTGTAGAATACTTTAGTTGGCCCATGGGTACAGTGCCCTTCCCCTTGTGGCTGATCGGAGGTAACCAAGGGGATTAAGAGCCTGTCACCGAACGAGCCACAGGTTCAAATCCCACATCTGCCGGTCAATTTGATGGCAGACGGCAACTCGCTGTCATCCGGTTCGTTGTCACACTTGACGCAGCGAGACTTTATGTGATTTTATCCCATTCCAAGTTACCGGGTTCTCCCACTCATCTGTGTAGTGGATCCTAGTGGCTATGGCGTATGCCCCTTCCATTGCACTCATGTTTCAAGCATGTCATAAAAAATGCCGGTACATACCAGTCCTCCATCCCAAATGGAGGTCGTCGGGGAGATGAGTTCTCCGAAAAGATGAGATGCCTAAGGACTCGTGTGAGTCGGCGATTGTCCCAATTTACAGGGAAAGTGATAGATCCTCATGTGAAAACCACAGGAGAATCAGTTTAGTGAGCATCGCATCCAAACTAATTTTGAGCATTATCCTCTGTCGACTATCTAGTACTCGCGAAAGGTGTATGCGTGAGAAACAAGCCGATTTCAGTCCCGATCGGGGTTGTATTGACCAAATTTCCCTTTGTGATAGGTCTATGAACATAGGCACATATTTCGTAGATCCATGATTTCTGTCTCTCTTGATTTGAAATCGTCGTTCGATTCAGTTGATCATGCAGTTCGTTGGGGCTGTCTCTCACTGAAGGGTGCGTTAGAGAGATTTATTTCACTCATCCTATCTCTGTTTTCGAACAGCCAAAGCCGAGTTCGCGCTTACGGCAGTGTTTCACCTGAATTCACTAAGAGAAGTGGTGCTCATCAGAGTTACCCTCTTTCACCTTTCTTTTTAACTTCGTTATTAAGATGGTTATGGAGATTGCCCTGTCATCATGTGAGAATGGTGATATTGGTATTTGCACAGGTAATGGTTGGAAAATGGGTTAAGGTGACCAGTCGATATTATGGCAAAAAGTGTGGAAACTTTAACCGTCGGATCACCTATGTAATTTAAGGTAGACTCCATAATAGATTCCTCGGGTTCCTCCCAAACAACATGCGGCGTTCTTGCATTCGGAAGTTTTTCTTTTCTGTATGATCGTTCATCTTATTTCTCCAGTATATCTTCCACTATTCACTATGGTTTTCCTTCGCAATAGTTGATTCTGTGGGGAGGCAACTATAACCATAGCAATTTTTCCTCGTAGCGTTCTAAAATGGTTAAGGGGCTTGCCCCTTTTACAACTCTCATATCACGGAGAAGTAGTTTCGCTGGTGAGCAAGCTGAGTTAGGTCAACGATTATAGTAAGGGATATCTGAGGACGTTGCAAACCTGAATGGTACACCCTTTTTAAGCCAGCACAGATGAGAGTTATTGGCATGGATCGTTTTGACAGTGGTGCCTGGGTTGCCTTTGAATTTGGGCGTGGTGCTCACTGTTCGCCGGCAGTCGGTCTGTATAATTCCTCAACTTGCTGTTTTGCAGTCGATCTTCCATTATTCCCCGTTCTTTTCCTGTCTGAGCAGAGGATGCGGTTAAGTAGCAACCACAACCAGAGTACAATGGTGCAATGTTATAATGGTTGTACAAACTGAAACTGATTTACAAACAGGTTTGAGAAGTTGATCGCAGATCCCTAGTGGGAAGTGTTTGTAAGAAGACGCGACGAGATAATTGATGATATGGTCTGAAATGGGAGAGAATATCTAATGGGAGTTTGACCAATGTTTCCAAGATTGAGAAAGAATGAGGTGTGTGAGTGGGTGTAGTTGAAGCCTCGATAACTATGTGAAAGCTGACAACGAGATAGAAAAATGATGGGGAAAAGCTTTTGAAAAATGGTTCGATATCTGACAATGTGCATTGAAGAGCCATAGTTGAAAGGCGTGACAATTTAGTTTGACGTACTATCGTTAAGCTGTCGGGGGCATTTTAAGAATACTTGAAAAAAATCTTGCTACCTGTGGCCCCACTTCCGGGTTTCTTTCGGCGGCGTTCTCTATCCTGTCTGATGCAGATGAAATCACTTGAATGAATAATTGAATCATCTATGTTATCATTGAGCCATGGGTCTTGGAGACACAGGCTGTATATACTGTGGAATTCCTTCAGATGAGGAGAGTTGGAAAAATTCTTAAGGTTTCCATTCGGGGAGCGAGGGTTGTTGCCTAGATCGGTTTATGCAGTGATCTTGGTGGTCGTAGTACAGCCAGGTTAAACCTGCCTGTCGACACGTATGCGTTTTCTACGTTTGTGGTCTGTTTCATAAATCATCCATCGGTGGTCCAGATATATCAGGGTGTTTTTTAATCTATTAAGCTTTACTTTGCAGCACGAATTCTCCAGTATATCCGTTGAACTGGTGCTTGTTTTTCTATTTAGATCAGTAAATTACACCATATAAATTTTATGGCAACCGTCGAACGTGCGTTCGGTATCAACCAATGTCATGGAGTTATTTGCGGTGAATCCAGTTTTAGGCTGTATTACGGTTCTCTTTACTTGTGTAGCTTTTGATACCAGAGTATACCAAACTGAAATGCGAAATGCAAATCCGATTGAATGTGCAGATGCCGTCAACTGTGGAAGTATCTTGGGCTTGGTCCTCGATTTTTTGCCGAACAGTGTCTCCCTTTTGCAGTTTATTTTGTTCTTTTACCCTTTAACACGCCAGGAACTACATCATTAGGGACGTATGAAATATGTATCTTTACTGGTTAGAGAATTCTACGTTGAGTTAGGTTAGCTTATAATTCACACTGTTTGTTGTCAAACGAAAAGTTTGTTTCATTCATTAAATTTGCGTTCCTTCCCCTAATTTTGTCGTCTGTTTTTCCGCTTCCAAAATAGCTCGTATTTCGCAGTCCCAAGTTAGCAATCAAAGCCGGACGTCAGTTACAGGATATGTTTAGCGTTTTGGCTGGAAACCTACCCACCTGGCTGATTCATCTGATGACTGCCTGTCCGTTCCTATTCCCCTTTGAGGTGCGACGTACCTTTTTCTACGCCTATCATTTCGATCGTGATCGCACTTTGCTACGATTCCAAGTAAGTTCCTGGTGTGGTTTCTTCCTCCGGACGATATTCATGGCCTGATTTGCCGTGTAGTTTGTGCCAGTCTGATGATGCCCAAATGCACCATCTAACCGTCGATTCGCATCTCATTTCGCATTGCCCGGATTTCGGTTTTTGTTACTGATATTACTTTCAGTAGTCGAATTGAGAAACAATATAGACTTGTGAGAATCGTTTGAGGAGTGCCTCCAGGAGGAGCACTAATTTTGGCCGCTGCGGCGTGGACCTGGGACTGACGTTGTAGCCTTATGACCCATTATCGTATCAACTCTCTCGAATTTCCTAATTGATGTTAAGTCGGAATTACTTCTGCTGCTTTGCATGTTAAACAACCTGATTTGATGTATCTGGCTGCTTGCCTGTCATCCAAGCACACGCATTGTTTCGCTTTTCACTGTGGGGAACTGTGAATCATGTGGGGATCACGAATGTCGAATGGGTCTGATTTGTGTACCGGCCGTTCGCCTGTCATGAAACCTCTGATTAACTGTCCGTAGTCGCGCACAACTCATTGAGGGACGAAGCAATATGATGAGCAAAACCATTTTCAGTTATTCATATTCATGCTAGTGCACAACATTAAATATGAATGAAAAATGAGGGTGAATGATGGGTCACGGTTGTACTAATTGAAAGTCCGTCCTCTGATGTATGCGCATGAACTTGAATCCAGTCACTCGTTGAATCTTATTGAAGTGTTCACACCAATCTGCGATGTTCGAAGTAGGCTATCGGGGCTGATAAAGTCACGAATCTTATCTATTGTTACGGCTTTTGCCATCTGTTCGTGTGATCTCTCTTTGTATGCATAAAGCAGCTCGTCCAACCTGCTGATATCTTCCTGACTCACTCATCAACCCCGAAAACTCTTCAGTCCACCCACAACTATGAGCCTCGAGCTTCGACTGCATTTTCCTGCTTCTGGTTCTCCTTCTCTTTTGTTTAAATTATCTCGCAGTTCCTTTGGACATGATTACTATAAATCAATTAACTTTCTCAAAGGCTGTTCCATATACTGCACTATACGTATTATTGAGTTAATGTATCTTTATTCCATCTCCACAGGTATCCGTCTCATCGTCAATTGGAATGCTTCCATGCCCCGGCAAAAAGCGGGAAATGCGCCAAACTGGTCCGATGCACTCAAGTAGTGTAGTTTCCTCATAGCTTACAGGAAACATGGGTGTTTGAACGGAGCATGTATACCCAACAACTTATTAGACTCACAGAACCAGCAAATAACTAAAGCTCAGGGTTACATAGAACCACAAAAGGTCTTGACGAGTTAGGCATGATAACGAGGTGGACGACAGTTATTTGTCGTCCTTCAACGATACTAAATGCGATGCGTCGATTTTTTACGTCCCTAGTTCCGTTCGGTTCTCCCGATATTTACATGTATGCAAAAGGTGGTTGGACATGAAGTCAACTGTGCCCGTCATAGGAAAGTGGAAGTCGATATCCAGACTCTGTTCCTAGTTTGTTCGCTGCAGTTTTTTGTCTTTATTTAGTCCAAAACATTCAAGATTTTCGTTTTCGAGTTGGACTCGTTATATCCCATTTCCAAACCGAGTTCAATTCCAAATTCTACGCTTTTCAGTCTTTAGTTGCCTCCTTCCAGAGTATCGCTCCAGAAACCACAAATTCGAGAAGTACCAAGCGCTTCTGCGTCAAGTTATTTTTTGACTACTGGGAGACTTCCAACGAATGCGTCTCGCTCTCGAAGTGGTTGAATGGATCGGATTTTGGAAAGCCTTGGCATAGATTAAATCTTAAACTTAGTACTTTTTATGCTTCCTTATTCTCAGTGTTCTTGTGCTCTGAACGGTGAATCAGCCAGGATGCATTATGAATGTTTTGCTAATTTATCGGTTTCCCAGCCGGATTTCCACCGCGAACAAGTTTCTAACTTCACATCCAAAGTGATTTCCAAGTACTGCAAGTCATCCATGTCCCCTTATTGTCGGGTGGTAGCATGTTTCTCATAGTATTAAAAAATTGTGTCTTGGCTTGTCACTTCTATCTTCTATTGATGTCGAAACTTCTACACTCGCAGCTGTACTGAAGCTACCGTGACACATGCACATGCAACTGACCCCGAGGGATTCACAGTTCGCCGTTTCATTTCATAATTTATACTCATTTTGTTTTCGTTTCCCCACGTATCCCGCAGGATGCAGTCACTTCCTCAGCTACTGAGTTGGAACAACAATCCCAATTTGTCCCCCTTGATGCGCATGGTGGAGTTCAACTTCTCTCCTTACCTAACCCATCGGATGGGGTAGGTCAGCCCCTCAATCTGGGTGGGACGGGTTTGGGTGGTATCAGTCCCCGATCCGGTGCTGGTAGTTCAGTCAATTCGGAATTGTCCGCATCGACCAACGCATTCAGCTCTGCACTCAGTTCCCCCGGATCCGCAACATGGATGCCAAACATGTCTGCAGACTCATCAGGAACGGTTACTACGATTACAGGCAATAGTCACATGACAAATCCAATCCCTGGTTCCATGCCAATAAGACCTCCTCGTCTATCCTCTCAGCCTCACGGTCGTTATGCTACCCGAATCACTCTGGCTCCGAATCTGCGTCGTCACAAAGTGACCGTACATCGAGACGGGAAACGTCTGCTTCGACAGGCCGAGATCACACTGACTGAGTTGCTCGATTCACGAGCAGTGCTGGAAATCGCTTTTGATGATGAAGTTGGCTTCGGACTCGGTCCGACGCTTGAGTTTTACACTCTTGTTAGTCGCCAGCTAATGAAAGCCAGTCTGGGTTTATGGCACGGTAACGAAACGACTGCAGATGGCTATGTGATTGCCCCATCACCTGGTTTGTACCCGCGGCCTTTGGCAAAACAGGCCCGATCCACAACGGTGCGTGAAGTAAGTTACAGTTATCTAGACGGTACTTTCATTTTCCCGGTCTGGTTTTTCACATCCCTACTGGACCATTTCCAGTATCTTAAGGAGTGATTTCCACCGACCTTAGATGTTCATAATGCTCTCTTTCTTTGTGTCTTTTTGTCGCTTACTTATGAACCATAATTTAATTCTGTTGAGTACCTCAAGTTGTAATAATAGTCATTTTCTGTATTCCTCTCATCTGAGAGCTTTACAGTCCATTGTTGCTCACCTAGTTGCCACATTTGATGTAGTGAGGTCCCGTGTGGTCGCATGCCACTCCGAATAATAGGCTCATTGTTTACTGATTCTCTCGAATAAAGCAGTTAGTCTTTGAGGTTATGGAACATGCCTATCAGCTACACCCATCCCGTAAGCGTGTAGTAATAATGGAACCAATCGGTATCTCCGTTTCATCGCTGTAACCTGTTAAAAGAACCGTTTCAGTAGCGCACATCTAGGGCATTGGATATCGCACCACGAACCTCAGTCGACCGAACAGGCACCGAATTTGAATTGGTTAATGCCGTTGGAAAATGTTAAACATGCCCGCACATCGACTCCCTATGTATACACTGCTCTGCGAGGCAGGCAATGCTTGGAAGATGAGTCAGGGTGGCCAGTCGATGATATTGCGAAAGGGTGTGAAAAGCTCAACCAGTCGACCATCCCGACTAGGTCGAGTTGGAGTCTACAGTTTAGTTCAGTTTAAACAACCATTAGCCTTGCACCAACGTGCTCTCGTTGTGGTTGCTACTTCACAGCATCATCTGCTCAGGCAGAAAAAGAACGGGAAATAATGAAAGTTCGACTGCAAAATAGTAAGTTGTGGAAGGACACAAAAGAAGAAAGTTTCCGATTCCAATACTGATCACCGACTGCTGCACTGAACCATATCACCTAGTGTCTCCAGCCATGAAACTTATGGAGGATGTCGTGAACCCCAACTCGGCAGTTAAACTGCATCTAAAAGAGCTAGATCAATGGTCAAAGCTTTCGTACCCCGAACCATTCTCCAACTATTGTATGCCCCGAAGAACAGCGTACAATTTGGAAGGCGTTGTGGGCATGCGGAAAACATGTCCCAAGCACCTTACCTTATTCTGATTTACTGTTCTAAAGATTAAACCCCGGGATTTAGTACCTTACCCCTAACTTCTGAATTGCTCACGAATTCTCCCACGGAATTCTACCAATACTACGAAGACAATGGTTTTCGAGCACCAAAAGTGTTCGCATGTCTTCTGCTCCCAGCGTTCACTTTTTGGAGCTGTGGAGCAATGCTGATCTCATTATTGCAGTGTATACTCGACTTCTCATTGATAACCGGATATCACGGCTACCCCTTGGACGCCACAAATTACCAAACAAATCCTGCCTCTGTATGTGCGAAGATACTTCATCTGATATACGATCGCCAGCTGGGATACAACTAACCATGTAACTAAATCTGTCTACCTCATCCAGTTGCTCCCTTGCAGGGACAAGATTCGGCTTTGATCCAGTCCAGTCATGCAACAGCAGCTTACACTTTGCAGATGCAAAATGTATACCAAGGGTACCTACGCTATCGTCCAGATGATCGAGAAAAACCTGCAGGTTACGTGAATCTTCACTCAGTAGCGCAATATCGTCCGCATATTCCAAGTCAGACAAATTGCTGTCTGAGTAAATATCAATGCCGCTATTCTCACATGATGACAGGGCAATCTCCATAACCATCTTAATAACGAAGTTAAAAAGAAAGGTGAAAGAGGGTAACTCTGATGAGCACCACTTCTCTTAGTGAATTCAGGTGAAACACTGCCGTAAGCGCGAACTCGGCTTTGGCTGTTCGAAAACAGAGATAGGATGAGTGAAATAAATCTCTCTAACGCACCCTTCAGTGAGAGACAGCCCCAACGAACTGCATGATCAACTGAATCGAACGACGATTTCAAATCAAGAGAGACAGAAATCATGGATCTACGAAATATGTGCCTATGTTCATAGACCTATCACAAAGGGAAATTTGGTCAATACAACCCCGATCGGGACTGAAATCGGCTTGTTTCTCACGCATACACCTTTCGCGAGTACTAGATAGTCGACAGAGGATAATGCTCAAAATTAGTTTGGATGCGATGCTCACTAAACTGATTCTCCTGTGGTTTTCACATGAGGATCTATCACTTTCCCTGTAAATTGGGACAATCGCCGACTCACACGAGTCCTTAGGCATCTCCCTTTTTGTCCAGATTGATCCCAGAAGTTTTGTTAGCGCCGTTGTTAACACTGTTCTCCTCGTTAAAGAAGGATCGGGAAAGCTCATCTCCTCCAACTGCTTTGCACTATTAAGAAGACCTATGTCCCTTATCATCTCCGTTTGAGATGGAGTGCTGTTTTCCACCTGTATTGATTCACTTGCAGGCAAGAGTGGAAGGCCTGCTGTGGCTGGGGACCAAATAAACTGCATCCTGCATTGTTCTGCTGAATATGGCATCCGACAGTTCTGAGAGTGAATCAGTGTACTGTCGGATTCCTTAATCATTTAGCTTTTGCTCGGATTCCGTGGACCAATATTCCTTATCAGTCGGTAAAGGTTGCGGCTGTTTCAGATAGCCGCAGCTTTTTCCATTTCCCTTCACTTTCCTATCCACTGTCGTTTCTCAAATTTCCAGTCATTTGACATCTTGGGCATCTACGCGCCCCATTGGATGTTGAATCCGAGTATCGATCTGCAAGCTTCTAACAGTGCAACTGAAGTCGAGGATATCCGTCGTTTGGAGATTTTCGTGGCAAGGAATCTTGCATTTCAGTTGCCACTGACCACAGAGCTTCTTTGATCTGTACCCAGTGTTCGCTCAGGTGCTGGGCATTTCGTTGAGACGGCAACCGCACGCGATCCCCTCAAAGAGATGATTGGTGACGTTCGTTAATGCGGGTACAAACCAAAGTCAGTAGCGTTCGCGCATTCGTAATGTTTGACTTTTAGTCTTAAGGCTTTCACTTTACTACTTTTCGGTGTTGTGATTTAACAACCAAAACCTGCGCACTTTCGTGCAAGGTTAAGGTTTGTAAAGCTGAACTGAACTGAATCTTCAGTCACCCAGTGGTGGGAAAGGGAAATTATTGAGACACATCTTTTCCGAACCTGAATAATTTGTTGCGTTTGATGTTTCTGATATGAAAACCCTTCATTTATTTCCTGCCTTCAGGTTCGTTCGAAATTCTTATTTTTGGGTCGACTGATGGCACGCGCACTGTTGGATGGACGCCAGTTAGACTTGCCCTTCTCTCCTGCATTCTTCAAATGGTTTCTGGGTACCACAGCCAACGCTTCGATCACAGAAGGTTACATTCTCCCGAATGATCTTTCCCTGGTCGATCCAGAACTGGGACGACACATGCGACAGCTAACCGAATTGGCCAATAGACGTTATGAGTTACAGCGCCAGTTGGATCACGCTGCTACTAGTGGTATGAACGCCCATGTATTATTTTCCACTCGCGCGCACACTGCTCACACCGGATCTGCTGCCACAAAATCTGCCCGATCAATTAGCGGTGGCGGGTCATCGTCCACCTCATCATCCCCTATGGAAGCACGAAAGCTGGACGAACTAAGAGCAGCACTAATGATTTTGGATAATGAAATCGAGGACTTGTGTCTGAATTTTGTCCTCCCCGGTTACGAGGTTTGTCATACTAACGATTTTGAAGTTTTAATCCAGTATTCGTTGACTTTCATCTCCAATTAGCTTCCACCTTGAGTTCATTATTTAAATTAGAATGTTTGCATATGACACGATGAGCCGAGTGGTTGACAAAGGAATATCCGCTCCCATCTTAACGTCCCAAAGTTGACATTTCCACACTGCTGGATAATCTCTTGCCCAATTTATTTTTGACGCCCATGCCTCCTAGCTCGGTTGGATCGAGTGTCTTTTCGATAATCTGAAGTAGCCGGGGTGACCTCGACTCGTAGCGTCTGCTTCTGGATATGACAACTGCCACTCGATTTGGCGTCATTTGGCAGTAGATGGTGGCGGATGGCAATTCGCTATCGCCCGGCTCGTTATCACTCCTGACCTGTTGAAGCTTTATGTGGTTCTATTTCATCCCAAATTTCACGGTCGCGGTTGCTGGTTCCACCTTCCTCGTGTAATGGGCCCCAGTAGCTTTAGCGCGTACCCCTTCCACACCCATACCCTCAGTATGCCTTAAAAATGGCTATAATCACAGAGGCTAACTAGGTCATGTGATCAATAAATTCAACTTTTGTCCACTATTGCAGTCAGAATTATGGTTAAATGAATAAGTCAACGATGTTTCGCTGGTAAGTAAGGAGTTCCGGGCTGCGGATTAGTGATGGATAACAAAAATTTCCGATAAAGTGAAATCCCATTCAGCACCAACGTGAACACGGAACTCAAGGTCATTCGCTCGTGTTTCGTTGAACCATCGTTTTGTCCTCCCGGCTAGGCAACACGGATCTAGGACCAGTAATTTTTTATGCTTCAGTGTGAGAAATGGCAGTTAGGTGACAACCACTTGCAAACTTTTAAATTTTTCAATAAATTTTGTCTAGTACTTTAGAATAAATAAGACAACCGTTTATGCCGTATTTTGCAAGGACTCTTCAGCAATGGCATATTTTGGAAGCCCAAAATCCATCAGTTTAGAACAAGGAGATGGCCTTATTCCCAATAACAATTAAAAACTAGGGGACTTTTTCAGAACTAATAAAATAGGTGCGTAAACCACGTAAATGTTATGCCTTGCTGCAGAAGAAGAGCAGTGAATATGTACCCCCCGTGTGTTTGCTGATATGGAGCATGTGGTAAACACACTAAAAGTTGGTATGCTGATTTTGTTCGAGGATCTAAGTTTGCATTTGCTTCATTTTGGTGGTCGGTTAATTTTGCTGATAAGTGCGGACGTGCTGAAGCTCACAAAAACGTGATTTGCTGCGGGAATTTTCGTTGACTAAACAGAGTTTAAAAAGGCATTGGATCATATCGTCTAATGTCTTTTTTCATTCCCTGTATCTCTCAGATCCAATTATTCGAATATCTAGACTGAATGCCACACGATATTGATGTTTTGTTCTCCCACAGATCGCGGCATTTTGGAATGTTCGCAAATCTTTTTGGTGGGTTTCGTCGGTTTTCTCATAAGTCACATCATTAATCAGATTTGTCGCCGCTCATATTCATATTCCAAACACTGGTTTTCGTTGTTTTCACCGTACCTGCCTTCTTTTTTCACACTAGTTACCAATGGTCCACTTCGTGGTATCCTATTTTTTATCCTGTGGTAAACCACATTTTATATCTGTCCTGTTCGGCATGCACTTGACATCTGGACGATCTTCCATCAATCGCCCACTCTCATAGATCGACTTGTTGAAGAACGGTAGTCATATTCAAGTTACTGGAAGCAATCTTGGAGATTATCTTCGTCTCGTTGCCCACTGGTTTGTGATTGAGGGTGCCAGTCGTCAGATGGAATCTTTGCTTGAGGGATTCGACTCTGTACTCCCTAATGTGCGTTCTCGACTAGCCGTTCTTTTCCAACCGGATGAAATGGAAGGTTTGTTCTGTGGTCGATCCCAATCCCAGTTCGAATTACTCGGCCGTACCGATTCAGCCACGCAGAGGCGCACACATCCTGGAGCTCCAGGTTGGCTTTCCGGCCCCTCTGTGCCTGACCCGGAGGGTTGGGATGTGGCCAGCCTGACCGAGGCGTGTCGTTGTGATCACGGTTATACGCCCCAGTCACGTACAATCCGACATCTATTTGAAGTTATGTCTGAATTTGACGAAGAAGAGCGTCGGTTATTTGTCAAATTTGTTACCGGCAGTCCGCGTTTACCTGTTGGTGGTGAGTATGCCCAGATTTGTACTTCCATTATCTTTGGAGGCTCGTTTGCTCTTATTTTGGCTCTCCCTTTTCCACTTTTTATCAATATGCTGAACTATTCCCTAACATATATTGTTTTCTGAACGGACCTGCGTAAAGCAACCTACGGTTGAATTTCTGTCAACCCAATCCTGCAGACAGGAAACCGGCACAGCTGAGTATTTACTTGGGAGAAGACTGCTTCGTATTGCTTAGACTGTTGTAAAACACCAAAAAGGAGAGTGTCTACTGTGATATCGACGGGTCAGTCATCGATGTGCCCAATCTTTATCACCAGCCCTCACTCACTCCAGTGATAAAAATGATCAAATCGAATTGACACCGAAATTCGTTTAATAGACCAAAAGAAACCTCTTGCTGGTCAGTGACTGATCACTCCGCTGGTTAATACGGATCCATCGTTATTAACTGACCTTATCGTTTTTTGCTCAGTTGGTCGATAACGATAACCAGCGTGATGTCGTCGCATTTGTGCTGACCTTTGATCAGGATAATATATATATGACGATTCATTCTCCAATACCCTTATGGAAGCTGTCTGTTTTTCGACCTAAGTAGAACTAACTGAAGTGTGTTCGTCGAATCGCCGTGCGATCAGTTAGGTTACGTCCTTACGTACGCGACTGACTTATCCGCAGAGGTGTCGCCGTAGTGATTCGGCTGTTCATTTTCTTGCCTCATGTATGTAACCGCGATTGTGAATGGAAGTATGGAAGTAGGCGTATCCGTCCTTGTCCATCTCCCGACGCGTTGGAAAACTAACGTGATCTATGTCCGGAACTAATCCACCGCTTCTTAACTGTACCGAGTTCGATGGTCTTTAAATGGGATTTTGAGTTACATTAGTTTCAGTCATAAACCATGATCGACTTTCAAAATAGTTAAGGCAGTTCGCTTTCACTACGCAGTAGCAACACCTTTCAGTCGATTTTGCAATCTCGCAGCAGAATACATTCTAACTTAGTTGTGACATCCGATTTTCTTCAACATGGTGGCTGCAGAATCCGAAGGGTCTAGGATTCCACAGGTTAACAGTAACAGATCTTACGCAATCCCAATTATATTCACGGTCAGTCAGAAGACGTGAAAGTAAGTAGACATCGATATAGGTGGTAGGCAGCTCCTCTGTCACCTGGTTCACTACCACCCTTGTGTTTCGCTATGCCAAGTCTCAGGATTTGGGTTTCTGGTTTCTTCATACCAGACATTCATTTTACAAATCAAAATGTACTGCCGTCGTACCTCAATACACTTGCGCTTATGTTGGCCGTGGGGCAGTCGACAGTCAGTGACAGTGGAACCGGTATTAAAAATAAATATTAGCACAACTTTAGGCTGAGCAGACAGTCATTTGTCCCCAGGCAGAAGCGTGGAGTAGAAGTAGGCAATAACCATATAACTAAAGAAATACACAATTGGGAAACGGAATGAGCTTACATTCAGCAGCCGGTAGGGTATCGTGTACTGAAATGCAATTTTTGAAGTACGCCACCGACTAGGGAGCGAGAGATGCTATCCGGCGCAGTGATAGAGCTTTGGTCTGCTTACTGTGCGGTCTGTGGTTTGACCCTTTGCGAGGTCAGCAACTCCAGATAAGAAGGGATACGGACACGGATAGACAGACATACAGCAGGACATAAGCTGACGAGAAACGTGTATGTATCAAACGGAGGACGACGAGTAGCGTAAAACTACCTTTAGCAATACAGTTAGTATCATGTACCCTTGAATATAAGAATGTTTGTCAAATGAGTCTATCAGAAGAGAAAGCAGTGTTAAGCAATGATGATAAACAATGAATGTGACGTTTCTCAATCTACACATAATTTAGATAAGTGACAGCTGTTAGAAATCGTTGCAACGAAAGAGCATTGTTACTGTAAGGACGGTAGAAATTAAAATATACAATCCTAGAGGACTTACTCGAGTCTATGGGGATTTGGGTCGAACTTTGTCGTCTCGTAACACTGATTCACCAGATACAGAAGACAAGCGTTCCATGAATAGATGTCATTTTGAATCCAAACGTAGACTACTCGCGTCATTCCAATGCTTCACCTGGTAGTTGTGACTACTACACCTTTGTTCTATTCATCCTTAGGAACAATTTAACTTACGGTTTGTATCATAACAAATCGCCAGCATTCAAGTTTATTTGCCGCAACCATCGATGCGGAGTCTTCAATATGGGTGCTTGTTACCAACGCTTCCAAAATTGCTCATCGGCTTTCAGTCATATTGTCAACCCGAAGCTGGCTCCACCTTTGTTTGGACGCAGCTAAGACCTGGCTTGTAATGACTGTTGACATCATGATACGAGACCATCAGACAGACCAAAAAACGACTCCGGGGACGAATGGAAGGATGATTTACCCAGAAGCGTTCCAACATTCATCCCGATTGACGACCGACTCCGATTATTAGATGTGAATAGGCAAAGATTCCTTAAAGAACATTCCATCCCTACCTTATTCGATTCTGGTTTCCTTGATTGCCCCAAAACGCTGACCTCCGATGCAAATGTTGCCACCTACATCAATCCTATGGTGGTTGCACACGAGTCTTGGGTTTACCTGGCTATCGTGTTTCGATACGAAATACAATGTGTTCCTTCCGTCCCTGATGTAATTCACGAAAGAGATCATTCACGCTATAGTTCTCAGGAGACCCATCCATGTATCCTAACGTTCGACTCTGTCAAGCAAGTAAAGGCGCAAGTTTTACCCTCCGCTGTCGGTTTGGCTAGTATTTTGTGTGGCTGTCCAGGATCCTCCGACCAACCCTTGTCCCTGTTCGTTAAAAGTCCTCGTCTTCGAAACCACACAATAACTTTCAATCCTTTGGCCGCTATTCACGTGAAGCAGCCTCTTCAGGGTTACTTTTGAGTCAACATAACACGGTTCGTTTACAGTTGTCGGAGTTCGGGTGACAGTTATTCGTTTAACCAAATGAACCTAAAAACTTGAAACCTTATTATGAAGTGTTTTACACAACAATCACCGAACTAGTCCAGTGAACTAGGCGAATTGCCAACATGGTGTCAGTAAGTTCGGGATATGGTATAATGACGGGCTTTAGCGATGCCACGGGATTTTGCCATGAGCTTGATTGTATCCAAATTTTTCATCTCCAACTCATTCAAAACAAATATGGAGGCAATCTCTACCTCTTTCCGGAACTTGATGAAAAATGAGCTCGAAATCAACCGCGATGATATACAGGTAGTGGTGAATGCGAAGTTCCTATGAGAATATTAATCATGTCCGAGTCGGTGCGCAGTTGAGAATTTAATGGAAGACGGCGCAGTTGACCCGCATAGCCAAACACAACGGTTTATGCATATGCACAATTGGGTGATGAGGCAAGTAGCAAACGGACTCCTTCATCAACACCCAGTGGCTTTTCAACTTTCTCGGCATACGCCTTTGATAGTCTGTCAGAGATGACTGAAACATGCATCTCCCTGAGCTTCAAATTTTGGAACTTCTTCGCACACTGAAATGGATACAGGACAATTGATTAACTGGACGGCAGTGCTGAGCAACCTTCCCTTCAGAGTAAGGATCTGGTAGTGACCATCTGCCTTCCTTGTTGTTTGTCCGGTAACACCAAGGGCGCATTTGCTATCCCCTGAGTAGCTAATTTTTTGCGTTGAAGATTAATTGTACTCTCAGGAAAACAGTCTCTACCTGGGCGTGGAGGTCCTCATCATTAAATCGTGCGATTTGGTCGCCGTCTATGTTACGTGATCCAGAATACTCAAACGGCCGGCGGACCGTCCAGCTTAACGGAATAAGGGTAGCGTAGGAGTCAGTTAGACCTTCATTGCTGTTATCCAAAACCCAGTAGGCCGAGGATACACCCACACTTGTAAACAGAGACATCCGTTGGGCGTCTGTATCGTTATGGGATAGTCCGACCAGAGGTTCCCAACCAGAAAGCATTTTGGGGCTCCAGCAGCAACCATGGGGTTGTTAACGGTCGATTGATGTCCTAAGTCTTAAAGATATTCGGAGGTTCTGATGTAGTGCGGTTGACGTAGACCTCAACCCTACTGATAAACAGCACGGAACGGCTTGTCGTAGTTCAGCTTCCCGTTATCCTAAATTATCCGCCACATATCATCGAATCAGCATGAAGTCAGAACGGTTGCGTAGCAATACGCGTACGACCTGTTCGATCCTATGGTTGTGATGTCTCACCTTCACTACCTCTAAAGAAGCTAGACCTCTGGATACCATTGGGTTGATATTTAGATGCAAGGCTTATGAGTCACACTCTGGCTGACTTAAAGAAAGCCGCAGACCTCACATGCAGCGGAGGGTGGCCCAAAACTCGGCAGTTGTCCAAATCAGAAGACTTCCGTGAACGGCGTTGTCTGACGCCATGCATTGGTTTCAGCGATGCTTTTGCAAGGCTAATGCCTACACATACTAGCGGTAGGCTTTCGTTTTCTGTGTCGACAAACTCAGCGTATTTGATCTAGTTTATGGTCGTGGTTATAGCAGAAACAGACGTGGTGGACTGAAAAATCGACCAGTCGCAGGATTTGCGATTGGTGTGAGGCCTGTTGTCTTACGACCTGCGTAAAAGTGGTGCTGACCTTCGATTTCTGCATCCGTCTGTGTTAGCATCTGTTAAAACGTTCAAACATAACTGAGAACTGAAAAAACATCGATTTATAATGATATCCGGTCGACGTGGGATGATAGTGTTCGGTTTTCTAGTTTGGTTTTCTTTATTTTTCATCACTGTTCCGTGAAACCAACTATTATCCGTGTGTTTGATGCTTTGCCTTTTTTCGTGTTTTCCCCTGTTGTTTTTTCTTCAACTTCTAGGTTTTCGTGCCCTAAAACCCCCGTTGAAAATTGTCATGAAACGAGAAGGTGGTGAAAATGCAGACAACCATTTGCCTTCAGTGATGACGTGCCAAAACTATTTGAAACTGCCAGATTATTCTACCAAGGAGTTATTAGCGAATAAACTTCGCTACGCCATCCGTGAGGGTCAGAACGCATTCCATTTATCCTGATCGCAATCAGTCTGGCATATGGCCTCCGGACTGTCGTCCCACTGTTCATTTATCCACTCGTCCATTCGTCCGTCCCAAACATTCTTCCTCCCAGCTACGGTGGATTGAATCATTCCTCCGTATGCCCTCGTTGATAAAAATGACTGTTATTGTACAAACGAATACGAATACGTATACATGTATTTACAGTCCTGCACTCGCACATATATACATAAACATGCATATAAATAACCCTATGTGGTCGTACACGCTAAAATCAGATGCGCATACAGACCTACTACACGTACACAAGTACGTGGACACGTACACATCCAAGTACTATAGGATAGGCAAATATGCCTGTCTATACAATGTAAACTAGTCAGTTATTGTGTATGTATGGGTTGTGTGTGCAATGATAAACCAAGTGATTTACCTAATTGGCAGTCAGATGGCGGTTGTTCATATCACGCTTCAGTTCTGTCCAGGTTCTCTCCTTCCCTCTTTGAAATCACCAATCGCTGGACTGCAGTGCGTACGGTTCACTCCGCTCCTTCAACTTCTACTCCGTGGTTTTTCAAAACTGGTCAGGGTGGAAGACATTCTGGGGGCTGAAATATAAAATGTCTCATTGCACTGCGTCGAGCTGCTCGTCGTCATTTCCTGAGTTTCTTTTCCGTAAGAAATTCCTATTATGACAATCCATCAGATCAACGCCCACAGTGTACAACACTATCTCATCCTGCTCCACTCCTACTCCTTTTGGTGCACTCGTTTTTCTCTATTTGAGATGTAGTCCAAAACCCCCGGAGAGTGGGGACGATTAGGACAGGAGTAAGAAGTAAATACAGTGGTCCCTTTCTTCCAGTTACAGACACTTGCACTTCTTGTCTTTCCTGTTTGGAACGCCGTTACAATAGCCGGATTCGCCTGGACGGAAGCGTTTAACCAGCTCGTCCGTTTCCGTCCTTGCCTCACTCGGTTGGTGACGGAGCTCCAACTGTAATTCTGTTCTTGGTAAAAGTTCCGTGACTTCTTTCTTCATCATCCCAATTTGACTCATTCTTTCACTGTATTCTGGATTAGTCAACTATTGATATACCTAATCGACGCTTATGTTATTGTACTGTTTTTGCGCCTACCTGTAATGTCCTGAGCGAAAAAGACGAAAATAGTGACAGTCCATTCCCACTGCCTATTTGTCTCCTTGTAACTCATCATTCTAGTAATACCCTGTTGCATTCTGAATTCAGTTGTTCTCTTTTGTTTTTCTGTTGTCTTTGCTCCTTTTTCTCCGAACTCTGCTCGAATGTGCTTTCAAAATCTCGCACACACACACACACACACACGCTCACATAAGCAGGCTCTGAGAGATGACGTATTCGTTGCCCAAATGTTTGTTTAACCACCAGTGTTACTTTCACGTGTTGCGCTCAGCGCACACGCACACTTTCTTCTATCCAACCAATCAGTCAGCTGATCAATCCGCCACCTACCACTTGTTCCACAATTAGCTGTGTGCTTGTGTATGCGAAGAGTAATTTGAATTGGCATAAACGCGCACCAATTCTCATATCGACTTTTTATGCTACCAAGTCTGTTGTTATACCCTCTGGGACAGCAGCCTGTGCGATTCCATTGCTCTCCTGAATTGGATAAACAGATCTGGCTTAGTTGCCGGCCCTGATTTCTTACCTGCGTAACAATGGTCACTGTCCTCTGCGCCACGTGGCGACGGTTACAGTAGTTAGTTACCTTCTTCGATAGCTGGACCAATGAATAACGATTATGGGTCTAGGCGGATAAGAATTTGAATCTTCACATACGTTGTGCCATCAGCTGACCAGTACTTACGTGTATTTTTACCCTTGGTATCAAAAAATATAGTTAAGGGCTGTCCTTGATAGTACTATGAATTCACTGTTTATACGTTGTTCGCCTTCCACTGTGCTCATTTTATAGCTTTGCATCCTACATACATAGTTCCAAACTGTTTTGTGAATATATCTTGAGCTGATCCAATCTTCGATGATCCTTACGGCTAATTAGCCTTAAGTCATTCTTTTAGCCTTTCCCACAAGCTCTCTCACCAGAATCTCATTTATGAACTACAACGATACTATTTGCAGTAAAAGCTTGTTAATAAGCTGTTTATTGAATGGCACAAAAAATGTCCCCGTATCTGAAGTGCACTTTTATCAAGTTAGCTGCTGATAAATAAGAATTTTCAAGCTGAGGTGCATAGCTTTCTGGTGCAGTGTTTCGGCCTTTCCATCGTTCTGGGCCTAGCAACCGTTGGACTAGGATGACTCTAAGGGCATCCAAGGATGAAGTCTGTTTTGGTTTGTTATGTGGCCCAGTGAATTAGCGAGTAAGCAAGTGAAAAAGGAGTTTCAAATACCTTATTTAACACAGTTTGAACCATTTTTGAATGGGTTTGCGCAACAAAGAAAACGTTGCCACATGACCCGCCGAAAATAATCGACCGAAATGAAAGCCAACGAGATGATCTCGCTCAATGGGTCACCGTAAAAGATGTGGCAGAATCATGGTTGTAGGTCGATGAAACGAATGCCAACACTTGGTCACATTCTTACGGAAGACCGAAAGTGACAACACTCAGAGTTCAACCACTAACTCCTTCCAAGAGAGATAATCCCAGCTTCTTGGCCTGTATATCGGTTATCAGAACCTTGGGTTCTAGGTGTTCTCGACTGATTTTATCTTATCTTAACGATTTTCTCGAACTTCGAGTAAATTCCAAGGTCAACCGAATATTGAAGCCGCCTTAGTTTTCTGACAATGCGTCTATCTACAGTTAATCTAGTAGGGGAACTTCTAAGCTTGATCATTCGGTTTGTCGCCTAACATAGTATAACCTTTTGGTAAATCCAATAGAAGAAATTTTCAACAGATTCAAATCTATAATCGAGAACCGCTCAGAAGAACATCAGTGGTTCTTCAAAAGTGCTCGGAAGAATCACGGTTAGGAACAGCCGATATCAGTTGCTTCAAGTTGCTTGTCACATTGCTTTTTGAGAGACTCCCTTCCTTTACACCCTAATGTTTACTGAAAGTCAGTTCATTAGGTTTGCAAACATCGAGCTTACGCTACTGACTGTGACTTGTGACCGTATCATCAAGTCCCCGGTCATCCCGTTAGGGTGGGTGAACTCGTGGACTTCAAACCAAGTCTAATTCGACCTACTCGGGATGGTCGACTGGTTGGGCTTTTCACACCCTTTCGCAACATCATCGACTGGCCACCCTGACTCATCTTCCAAGCATTGCCTGCCTCGCAGAGCAGTGTATACATAGGGAGTCGATGTGCGGGCATGTTTAACATTTTCCAACGGCATTAACCCATTCAAATTCGGTGCCTGTTCGGTCGACTGAGGTTCGTGGTGCGATATCCAACGCCCTAGATGTGCGCTACTGAAAACAATCTTACACTATGTTGGAGCAATGCTGCGAGGGTACCGATTTTGAAATACCGGGGTTATTCACGTATCTTCTGTTTGCATACGTTATGTTTCGGAATCCCATATCCACACCGATCCTACTTCATCAGCCTAAATCTGACCTTTGACCGGCGTTTTAGTTTGAGAGCTTCCATCGACTCCCGCACTTAGCAGCTCTGTTGGTCGCAGAACCCTTCTTGGAAATGCGGTATGTCGTTGTTGCAATAATATAAAAAAGTAAACGACAAGAAGGAAAGACCGATAAACTGATGTCGTGCTGATGCCGTAGCTGTTTCGAGTTATTAACAGTCAATGTAGGCTTTTGTATGCCCGAAGAAGCTTCATCTGATATCCGACTATCTGGTAAATTGTAACTGCCCAAATGCCGTCAAATTTCCTACAGCTTTCCCTTATTATATCTGTTTGAAGACCGTAATAAGGCCAGTTAACCATGGGTGGCCATGGTTGTCAAAGTAAATTCGTCTGACCATGAAAAATACGATCCTGTTGGAGCATGAAAATTTTGTTGTCATACTTGTGCGACTGAAGATCGTTTCTTTATTCCTGAGCTGAATTATTAACCACCTCGTCACTCACATCACGATTCTGAGAAAGAAAATTTTGAATGCCTCGTGTGTCAGCTGATATGGAGTGTAGGTTGATCGTGCACTAACGCAGAGAGTATAATTACCCTGCGAAGCAGCGTTAACCTTTTTTACTGAATGAATGGCATGTGATAATGTGCAAAACACTTGTAAAATAGGCGTTTCTAAAAAGAAATTCTTCGAAGAGGTTGCCTCACCTTATCCCCATGTATGTTGTTTATTCCCACACGAATACGATGAGAACAGTCTTAAAAACGGATAAAAAAAGAACGCCCTACAGGTGATGGAATATTTTTTCTTTTTGGTCTTAAAAAAAGTAGAGTATGAAAAATAATATTCGCGACACAAACTCTGTATTCCACTTCACCGGAATTCAGTAAGCATTTTGTTTTGAGTAAGTTGGTTTCCCTCCAATTTGATGTAAGTTGGGTGGGAGTACTCCTGGGTCCAGGGTATACTTCATATAAAGGCAATCCACGGTCTGAATCTTTATCTTATTTACACCATGTTTCGTGACTTGGTGTCATAAATCAATGAGCTACCTAACCACTTTGTTACAACGAGGCTACACCTTGACGTGGTGTGACGGCTTGCGTGCCTCCATGATCCAACGAGCTATACAGGATGGCTTATCTTAAGCCGAAGATCCAATCGTGCCTGGAAGGTCAATGGGTGGAGGCCTGATGAAGTGGTCTCCTGGTCCTCCAAGCCCGGGGATTGATTTGAGTTAGCAGCTCAGTCGGAAAAACGAGTGGAAGAATAATTGATCCAAGTAGATGGGCTTCCACTCAGCTATACCCCGCTGCCTTGCGGTCAGGTTTTTGTCATAAACAAAGGCTTTAGTTGAGAACCCTAATCGTTCTTCGGCTTAGTGGCTGGACGTCCTAGCAGCACCCGTCCACCAACCCCCATGAGTT
>LUCM01003808.1:398939-427052 GCA_008360955.1 Fasciolopsis buskii
ATCCCCAGAGATAAATGACCTACAAAAGAATTCCATAACTTGCAGCGGCTTCGTCGCACAGGACCGCCGTTGCCCATTGGCATGCGAGCGCAGTGGGTGTGTAGTCATAAGTAATGCATTACTTCTTCAGAAGTTCCCTCTTTTTTTTCATACTGTTTCTTGCGCTTCAACCCAATCCGTCTGCCCCTTCTTTGCCTACACTAGTGTCCACACTGGTAACACGTCCCAATTCTCGCAACGGTTCATTGTCTTGCTAGCTGCAAATTTTTCTCATAGCCTCTTGAATCTCGATTCCTTCAAATGTGGCGCTCTTTAATGCGGCTGGCAACAAGTGTTGACTAGTTTTGGCTCTGACATGGACTCGCTTTTCGATGATGTCGACTGCGTGAGCGACAACACTTGAATTCAGGAGTCGAGTAGAGTAATTCAATGACTGCGCCAAATTTTGTCTTTCGTCAAATAGTATGGTAGTGGTGTTGCTCAAGCACTTCTGTGAGACGAATTGCGAGTTGAAGCTGTGGTGTGTCACATACTAGGCTCGACCGGTAGTTAGCTGAATGATGTATTTAGGCCAACGTCTGTAGCTGCGAATCCTTGGAGGGTGTCGCTTGATCCTCCAACGTAAGTGGAATTGGAGTCGAATATTCGATTTCTGAGGAGGGGGAAGGCAGTCGGTCCCGACGATCTCCCCCCAGTTCTTTCCAAACTGGATGGAGAAGCTTTGGTGTAATCACTTACCTCCTTGCTTCATGATATTTGGAACTAGGAGCGTAATCCGTTATCGTGGGGTGAGTCGCTGATTGTACCCATCTTCAAGAAGGGCACACGAAGTGACTAGCAATCTTCGTGGGAGTAGTTTAATTCTGATAGTTACTGAGGTGTTAGCTTCGATAATACTGCGCCGTTTGACACCGATTCGCGAGAGTAATATCCGTGAACAACAGGCCGGATTTCGGCCAGGTCGAGGTAGCATCGACCAGATATTCACTCTTCGACAGATACTCCAAACGCGCCACACGCACCGGCGCCCTACGATCGTAGTCTTCTTCGACTTGAAAGGTGCTTTCGACTCAGTGCTCTCCACCGGAAGGGTATGCCAACGAAGTTCGTGAGCCTGTTGCGAGCATTGTACTCGCATACCTATGGTCGCGTGAGGGTATACGGTGAACTGTCACGTTCATTCGAAACAACTAGTGGCGTTCGACAAGGGTGTCCCATATCTCCATTCTTGTTCAACTTCGTCATGGACGAGGTGATGGAAGATGCTTTAGGAGGTCTCCGGGATGTGAGAGTCGAAATGGGAAATGGAGGGAAGCTAGGTAACCTAGACTAGGTAGATGATGTTGTGTGTCTGTTCGAATCCGCAGACCGTGCACGTTGGGCACTAGATAGACTGTCGAGATCGGTTGCTTGATTTGGCACGTGCTTTGCACAGCAGCTTTTCCGAACTTGGTGCTGAGCGAAGAGGTACTAATGATTGTGGACTTTTTCACTTACCTTGGTAGCTGCGCGTCGAACGATGGTAGCTCGGAATTGGAGGTAAGTATGCGTATATCCAAGGCTCGTGCAGCTTACGCTCGACTGAACCACTTGTGGCGTCGGCCTGATATTTCACTGAAGTTGAACGGTCGTGTGTACTGTGCTGCAGTGCGTTCAGTTCTGTTGTACGGTTGCGAGACGTGGAGTATGCGTGTGGGAGACGTTCGTCGGCTAGAGATTTTCGACCATCGATGTCTTCGTAGTATGGCAAGGATTGGATGGAGTGACCGGGTGAGTAATATAGAGGTGAAGAATCTAGTACTAAGTGCCTGCTCTCAGATCTTGTTTAGTAGTATGAAACTTAATAGACTGTTGTTTGGGTCACGTGCTGTGTATACGGAACACCCGTCTACCATACCGTGCTCTACTTTGTGTTCCTCCCAAGGAATGGAAGAAGTTAAACGGAGGCCAACAGATTACTTGGCAACGCGGGGTGAGAAAATGTACAGCGAAGTTAGGTAAAGTAGGTGTCTCATGTCTTCGTGGTTGGGGTCCGAAAGACACGTCAACTACCTGGCTGGAGACACTGAGGGATATGGCAATGAACCGTGAACAGTGGCGATCGCATTGTCATTTTCTATCGAATCAGAATGAATGAAAGAGTGCGTTTGTACAGTTAGACTGTTTCGTGTGTTGCCTGCAGTAGCACTTTATCTTTTGCCGCCTGTGTAGTTCCACTTTCTGTTCCTCTTGGATATTCACTCTTTTTATAGAAACGTAACCGTGATGAAAAGGCAGCGATCAGTGAGGCTTGACTTGCTGTTTAACGCTGATCAGTGATAATGATGATGATGATACCTAACCACTGGTGTATAAGGTTTTGCAGCTTGCGCAGCAGTTTCATCCCACATCACATTCATTGTGATCACGCCTTTTAACGAATTGCTTAGGATCAATGAAATCCATGTGTTGTATTTCAATTTTCATGAACATGGATTTTTGCTTATTTTCAATCATAACTATATTTAAGAACAGGTTCCTTTTCACAATGCAAATGTTTGTGAAATGAGTTGATTTCTGGACACTACACGTCGAAAGTGTGGTTAAAATGCTAGTTAGGAACGTTGCATTAGTAAACCACGGTTCAAGAACAGAAAATCAATCAGGGGCTAGCGTAAGTGGTTGTCCTGGGAGAAGAGCGTTTCTGTGTGGTGGGCACTAGAAAACGCGATGTGATTTTCCAGGTGGTTCACCATTCATTGTCAATAACCATCAGTGTACAGCTGTTTCGCCCTTGGTACAAATCAGCAGCAGCGAATATCCATCTCGCCAGAACTAGGACGCGAACCCGGGACAAACGGTTTTCACCCGAACGCCTTAGCTATTACGTTATCCAGCCTGATTAACAACGGCTTGTCGAACACCGCACTGTGATATAGTGCCCATAGGCATTACTGAATTTTGCTGGTCAGATGATTTTAGTTGGCAATCTGGAAGTTGGCATACCCATTTAGAAAATCACACAAAACTTCCCACTAATGGAAACTTGAATTTTGAACCGAGTAAAAGGTGTGTAGAATGTCAATGAATCTGAGATCCGATACCGATAGGTGAAAATGAGGAGAAGCCGTAACACTGGTTAGTAATTATCTGATCAACTAGGGAAGATCTCCCAATGGAAGCTTGAATAACATCTCTAAGACGAAGGCTGAATATGCGGCATAATGAGGTTTGGTTAAAGTCCCTAGGAATCATGTACAAATTGTCAGCAAGAGATTGGGCACTGACTGGCAAAAGACTGCCATGAGATGAACTAGTGTCCAGCAAAGTACAGCGCAAAGCTGTGGACACATTGGTGACAGCAATAAAACGCGGGGGAATTATGGGTGCAGATAACTGTCATTCCGTCAATGCCACTCCGAAAATACTTGAAAAATATCTACGTTTGTTTTGAACCGTCACTCTACCTGAAAAATACTTCTGCCCTGCCATACAACTTGGAATTCATATACGTAATGACACCACCGCGTTTTTTCGGCAATGTTCTCTATGACATCGTAAAAACTGGATCTCTGAGCAAACTTTTACCGCTGCTCCAGTGATAGGGGCGCGAAATTCCACAACCCATCCGATCGCCACAACATTACCCACAAAGCTACACTGTCAGCAAAGGTGGCCGAAAAAGAATTTCGTGTGAAGATGGAGACCACATGGAAGCAGCAGCTGTCAGTGGAGATTTTGGGAAGCTTTCCTGATTCCCACGCTCCTCTTCCAGGAAAACTGAACTTCCTCCTTCCACGATAAGCATCGATGGTGACCACTTCATATCCGGATGCGAATAAAAGCTTCACAGATGGATCAAGCACCTCAGTCGGCCGCTTGGTCGCCCCCTTTTTCATGCAACCAGGTGACAGCGATATGAAATGGATCTTTAGCCTCTCGGAGAAGCAGAAATCGCCTTCGCTGTCCATGCAATAAAAAACAGTAGGTGAGGATGATGTCTCACTAGAGATTTTTGATTTCTGCATTTCAGCTTTATTGGACCCACAAGTATACTATTCCGTCTTATTGTGAATGCAAAAGTTTTTCCGAATGGATGGGCAACCTGCATTCTACTTCTAATACCAAAAATGAGCAATAAAGCTGTTTGTACGACAGACAGAGGTGTCAGCCTCATCAATATAGCAGCTATGTATTTGCGACGGTTCTGCTTTCCTCTTGCATTTATTTTGAGGTGTCACGAAGTATCAGAAGTTATATCAAGTAAGAACCCACTTATAGCGGCGACCTTCCACTTGTTGGGCAGAATGTTTCACCTCCGAGTTACAGTGTGCATGGTTCCCTAACAAACAGCGTGGATGAACCACTGCCGCAATGGCAGCATCTAACTTGGCTTTAGTCAATGGATTAGTCTTGTCGGGCAATTTCCATAGGAAGCAAACATTACAGCTGAACTGGATCCATAGGACATGAAGAGTAGTCTGCGTTTATTTTGTGTTTGAACGATGAGCCAGAACTTGTGTCGAATGAGAAATCCACAGCTTATTTCTGTTCGGGACGCACGAACACGTGCTACTCAGTGTGGTTTTTGTCGTGAAAAAAGCTGTGTTGACCAAATATACTACGTCCAATTCAAGAACCTCTTTGAATTCCCCTAGACCGCCGTTAACTGCTTCACTGATTTTCGTGAAGCATTGGGCTCTATCATCAAACAGTAAATCAAAACCATACTCCGGAGCGCCGGGATGCCCAAACGGTACATCAGGTGGTTAGGATCACTGTTTGGAAACAAATTCGCGCGGCTCCGGTTATGACGAAGACTTACCAGAATTTCCACTCCTTTCTAACCACAGCATAAACTAGATAATGACTGGTACCCTCGGCTAATTTCGAGTGATACAACTTGGTTACTTATTTCGAATTCGCTGACGATATAGTTATGCTAAGAAAGGTTCCCGAAACTCTGCAGCCAGTTCTAGACCAGACGGTAGGTGAAGCCAGCACTATTGTTTTAAAGACGATCACTTGACTGACAAAGCCATTTACGACTTCGCAAAACCTAACACATCCTATTCACACCGATGAAGAAACTTTGGGGAGAGTGCATCACTTCAAGAATCGAAGCAATGTTCAACTAAGTACCCAGAACATCCACCAGAAAAATCCTCGGGTAGACTGTGCAAGGAGAGCGTTATTGCGGCTCGCAAAACAATGCAGTCTTTAAATGAAATGAGCCCCTAGACGAAGAAGCACATTTGCCGAATTGCTGTCGTCCCAGTCCTTACGCACGCATGTAGGGCCTGGCGTTAAGTGTAGACGACGTGAAAATCTGAAGATTTTCGACTACTGGCCCTTGGCCGTATGGCCACAGTTTAGTGACATGATCGCACCTCAAACGCCAGTGCGTCAACAGAGTATGGAAGCCGAATGACTGCCCTCGTTTCTTCAGTAACCCACAGGGGTTAGATTTTAGGCCCGCCAACCACAAGCCCACTATCACCACCTCTTAGACGGGAAGTATCACCTCGGTGACCAACTGAAGACCAAGACTAACACAATTAAGGTAGACGTGGGCTGTTTAGGCCCTCGGTTGATTTTTGGACCAAGTGAATGTTGCAACAATTGGATTTTGGGGTGTTCAAACCACGTCCTAGAGCGCGATTCATGGACAGCTCCCATCAGATGCATCCAAGAGGCCGGCTTGCCCTCTCGCAGTAATTAACCCCATGAAAGCAAAACTGACAACAGTATGGAGACCAGGAGCACCTAGGAAAGTAAATATAAGATCAGGGACTGATTAAAATGCACAGCCAATCAGGGAAACGAGTATGTGCTTCCTTCCGAAGCTGCAAAGCGGACACATTCATCCATATGATTGAACGAATGGAGCTCCACTTTCACGACTACACTGAAACTCTGTTGTAACCCAATCCAGTTAGCTGGACACAACCCGCCTTTTGGCTGAGTGGGCTCCAATTGTGTCATCATTATTTTGATTTGCTAGATCCCCGTCCGCATAAATTCTTCCCTGACGTTGTAACAGCCGGCCTGTAAGTGACCCAGGAGTTAAATCCAATGGACCGAAATTATAAAAAAGTTCACACGAATGTGCAAATCATTCCGAGAAAGAATGCATGCTCAGTTGATCCTAGCCGCTAGTTGTCTAATGTGCGACAAACACACTCCTCATGCTACAGATTCGATTCTGTTCAGACAGACATATCAATTCGGAGTGTACAAGTATGTGGATGTTTGGACAAGAGAGCACCGGGTACGCATAGCTGACGAGCGACAATAACCGCCAAACCGGTCGTGTGCTCCCGGGCAAATTTTGTTCACGCATCCAGATACTACTTGCTGCTTCTATATACACATATCTTTATTCTGGGGCATTCTCTCCTCGTTGCTCAGGTTGGCTCAGCCCAACTGACAAACAATTATCAACGAATCACAGTTGTGGTTCTTCTGTCGACTCTTCGATCAACAGCTTCCATGCACACTCCTCATGCTACAGATTCGATTCTGTTCAGACAGACATATCAATTCGGAGTGTACAAGTATGTGGATGTTTGGACAAGAGAGCACCGGGTACGCATAGCTGACGAGCGACAATAACCGCCAAACCGGTCGTGTGCTCCCGGGCTAATTTTGTTTACGCCTCCAGATACTACTTCCTGCTTATATATATATATATATATAAGTATATGTATATATATTTATATATATATATATATATGATTTTCTATCCGCTGTTGATTATTGTGAGCTCGAATTGTCAGTCTCAATATTGAATTCGCCGGTAGTCTGGTGACCGCAACAGGATTTCCTTGTGAACCAACCAGTATCCACCAGTACCCCCGACTTCGCCCTGCAACCCAGATAGGAAAGCATACAGCCAAATGTGCGGATATCGTCTACGAGTGGGTTTACCAAAGGCGTTTGGCGTGCTATCTGCAGACGTGCCTTGTAAGGGGGACCGAAGCCAAGAATGACGAAGTTTCTTCAATCAACAGGATAGAGGAGACTCGAACTAAACGATTGGGGGCAAAAAATGCATTACAAATATCGTCGTGACGAAATAACACCGATACAGTAATGCACACGGAAACGAACCACAGCAGGAATGTCCAGAGCTAAGCGCAACTCAACAGCGAAAACTATCAAAAGTGCCGAGAAGGAGCGGAACTGTACAGATCTCGTGCTTCACAACACGAGCTAAACTAAGCAAATGTCAGAAATTCAAAATCAAGCATAAGAGTAGACCGTAAGGAAAGTGACGTTCAAAAATCACGAGTTTTTTTTCGAAAGATTTGTGCCACTTAAGGTTCTAATCCTGCGAAGGTCGAGGTTTTCTACACTGATATCAATTCTGCATCTTGATTCTAAAGATTCTCTTATGATGTGCATTGTTCTAGATCATTTGAAATCTATCAGCTGGGAAAGAGCTATGGTATGATGTGCTGGAATCCAACAGCTTTAAGCCATCCTGGCTGAACGACTTTAATAATTTTGCCTTCCTTAGCAGCACACGCGCACACGCATGAACAACTATACACCATCCAGTCTAGATTCAAGGTGAAACTTCAACTATTGCACTTCAACAAGCGGAAAGGGTAACCCAGATTTTCCAAAGCCATCTGAACATGCGCGTTGCATGGACTGATGCTGCAAAATGACTCACATCTCCCATGTACGCCGTGAGAGCTTCTCATGTGAGTCTATTTAGCAAACTATTAATAGTGGGGGGAATAGACAGAAAGTCCCACTGGCTTCTTTGAGACAGTGTGCACCGGAAGGCAACAATTCACTCTCGAATCTGGCAGGTAATGAGATCCAAAATCACAAAGATATTTAAACTTTTCAATGTGATCTCTGCAATGGAAACCCCACAATGGTCGTTTTCATAAAATCAAAGAAACGAAGAGAGAAAGAAGAAAGAAGAGAAGAAATTTTGCATCGGATATAGTATTAAAATACTGCTGCTGATATTTCTGGGCAATAGATATATGAGGGTAGTGGATCATTCATCCAAATCCGTTCATATTAGTCAATTTCTTCCTCCCAGAATTTATTTGCATCTTCTCCTGCATACTGGTAATAGGTGATAGAAGCTGCGGTATTATTATTAGTGCGTACTCATTTCAGTGGGGCCTGTATTCCAACAAAGACAATATAGAATTTGACTTTTTGATACACTCGTCCGGAAGACGATCGCCAAAAGTTCCTAATTGTCTTGAGCACCGAATTACGATCTAACATTTCCCAGTCGTGCGTTTTTCGAAATTTGGAAACGACGTTGTTTCATCTTGTCCTTTTTTCATAGTCAGCGAAATTGAACATTCTGACACTTTTGCCTAGATCCTTGAGCACTGGCTGCACTCCATGTTTCCCGACCGATTCTAACCGGCCTCAGAAATTATCTGCAGTAGACCGTCTCCTTGCCCAATGCAATGCCGGTGAACCTCTCGTTTCGTTAAATATTAAAATACGTCACATGATTTTCGGATCACCATAAACAATGCGGAATTTAACACAGATTCATCGACATCTATGCCTCATCCTATTGCACCTTGGTCGAAGTGATAGTCGTGCAGTTCTTGTTTTAATTTGTTAATGCATGCTCTACCTCCGTCGACACTAATTCACATTTCAGAGACCAATTAAATATTTCCTGAATTATTCCTGATGCCGCGTCAACATCCAACTTGGGGTTGAAAACCACGGGACACTGCGCGATCTAACGTAGCGCTTTATCGACCCAAAAGCTTCCAGCAATCTACGGACAGTAGTTGCTAGTGGATTACAACCAGCCATCATTTTATGTCCATTTGAGTACATTAATGTGTCCCTTCCTAATGCAGCACTACCAAAAGTCCATCATCTTCCCTCCCTTCGTCCGTGAAAAACTGCAACGTCAGGACATTCTGAAAACAACGGGTGGATTGTTCCCATTCGGTGATACGGTGTTTAGGGGCGTCTACTACTTGTCCATAAGTTCAAAACAGATATACAGTTACAGCTGATCCCTTAGTCGGACACGTATTTTGTCGTATTCACGAGTAACAAATTTGTGCACTAAATCTTGGCGTTCAGTTATCTGCTTGGTTCTCATGCCTTCGGGTTTCAGCCAATCAAAAATCGACTTTGCAAAAGCTGCATTACAGAATTGTTATCCAGCCGAATTATTATGACCATGATTTTGGTAGTGGACGGCAGACTGATGCCATCCCGCTCATTACCAAGCTTGATCTACTGAGACCTTGTGCTACTCCAAGTTTCAGGGTCATAGTTGCCGTGTAGTGGGTCCTAAAAACTATGGGGTATTCTCATTTCATTCCACTTCTGTTTCAGGCAAGCATTGCTGCTAATTCTTAACAAGGTGAAACAGCTGCACATTATCTCCATGGTTTCGAAGTGGTGAAGTAATCGCTGATATCACATGATGTGTAATTTTGTGAAAACAGGAAGTAATCTTGACATACGATTTATCCTGGAACTGATGACAATAATGTATAAGCAGATCATTACCTGAGAACCAATATCAAACAGATGGATTCTGCTTTTTGCCTCTGAGATTACTCGCTATTGTTCGGTTGCAGAGGAAAATTATTCGGGGCCCTGTTCATTGGACTTCTGTTGTAATTTTCAAAATTTTCGTCCATAATTTGGAAGCCGGAAGTAGCTTCAACGATAAAAAGGAACCCAGCTTTAGCGGTCCAACTCTATCTACCTGTACATTGAGGTGATGACTCCGATGATAGCGATGATAGTGAGTGTTACTTTTTCATACTGATGGTTGTAAGTTATGATGGAACTGAACGTACGAACTGTCGTCCACAACGTCTGAGGTTGAACGAACATCTGCCTATTTCCAGTAAGCGCTACATCTTTTTAAATGTGAACCTACTAACAAAGGTATCCACGACCTTAAGAAGAAGCTCCCCTATATGGCCAGATCCCCGCCCACTCTCTTACTCTGTTTGTTCTTTTTCTCTTTCCCCGTCACTCGTATTAAATACTCCACTCATATCGACGTGCAAACACATTGCTCACATTTTTCAACATCATACATCTTTCCCTTGATCTGGAAGAAAGGATGTGTCCCAGTGAGTCGACTTAGTCGCTTTCATAATCAGAACTGAAGATCCCAGACTCTACCCCCGCATCAGTAAGATGGAATTAAAAACTATAACAAATCACGGCAGAGCAGACTAGAGCAACACACACAAACACGCTTGTGTGTACTGCACGCACCTGTGGATCCAAACAGGGACAAACGAAAAGGTAGCAGGGCTCCTGGGACTGCTGCCGTGGCGCATTTAAGTCAAAGCTGATGTGATCATCCCCGTCGCTTTATGTATAATCAATCCGAAAAGAGGAGTGCGTAGATAGACTTGCACACCTGCAAGCATACAATAGTTCCATGACCAACCTCGTTCTGCCGTCATTATCATCACGATCATCACCGTTATCATCTCAGTCATCATCTAAGACGTTAGGTAACACCAGCTGTCGACATATTTTTCATGAAAACGGTTTGCATTCTGAACAAAACACTACTCATTCCTGAAGTCACGAGGGGATTCATGAGCCTTTTCCGAAGAGGAATCAAAATGGCTATTCTGAATGGTTAATAACTGGCATTTCACGCTCTATAAGTGTTTATTGAACTTTGACTATTTTAAGGGCAATCTATCAGGCTCGACAGCCAATCTACCAGTAATAATAATCGACTGTCCGAATCTTTTGTAAGTTAAACTCAGTAAGCAGCTTTTTCTCCTAAATAACCGTTGTTTTTCAAACAGCTTTGCCAAGTAGATGGTTTAGCATCAAACCGTTTATTGTTTGTTTGTTTGTTACTGCCTTTTGTGCTGCTCATGGCTGGACCGGCGGATCGAAATTCAAATGAAGGATGTTTTACGCATCAAAATTTTCTTTTCAGTCCTGTTTGTGAAGAATTGGACTACTTTGATTCGACAAATGAATGAGCAATAGCATCCCAATGAGGAGACAAACAACTTTTCTTCACGGAATCGCATGTTTACGGAGTAGTTTCAAACTGTACACCTATCTTCCGGACACGGTTCATCATCTGTCCGTATGTGACTGGCTTTCGTGACAATCAACAATTCAATATTGTTGTTCTCTAAGACGTTAGTGTCACATTAGTCCACACATACACACACAATGCTACAGTCAGAAATTTACCGTTGTTTGGTACCCTTTTCTCCTTTCGCTTTTCTCGGGAATCATTTGTAACTAATTTCCCAGGCAGTCTTCATTGATGGGACTGTGAAAATCTGATCTTAGCTCTTAGCTCCCCCGAGCAAACAATCCTCCCCTCCCCACCCACCAACCATACAGCTACGAGCGCAGAAAGCGTGAGGAAAACCAATGATTGCTATGCAACAACGGATTTCTATTTTGACGAATGAATGTAGCAGTGTTATCGACACAAGGGAGATAAAGGAACCGGTATTGGGTGTCCCAATCGCACTTGCGCGTGTGTGTACGTATGTTTGTATTTAATGTCGCAAGTTTTCTCCGGTGATCTGATGGGATGGACATTCACGAACAGGTCTGAAATCGCAGTGTTCTGGTAGCACGTTCGCTCTTTTTTCGCTGCTCTCCCACCCTCTCAGAGCACTGGGAGCTTGTGTATGAGGCAAGTTTGTCCACGTAGTCTTGCTAAGTGTGGATACATCGTTTGGGTGACGAAACAAGTGAAGTCGTGCGGTGAGCACTTTCAACTAACTTCGTGTAGTGCAGGCAGTTGGTTGGTGCGGACCCAAAACGGTTTGATCTGTGACTGATCAAATGTGTACATGATAATGTTATCCGTCGTTTCTGTGTACGTTTGTTCGAATGTTTGCATGCATGATTCATTCAAAACACAAAAACCTCAATGAGAAACGGAGTGCATGCCAAATGTGGAGTTGCAATGTTCGGAGTCCTGAGTTCTGCAACAAGACTGTCACCAGACACGTCTGAAAGTGACGAACGTGCTGAAAATTGGGACAATTTTTTCATCAGGCGGTGAAATGAACTCAGATTTGGCAATAAAGTATTGATATACTTAAGCCATTTTATTTCGTGGTTTTCGATTAAATCCCCGACGAACTGGAACAAGTGAACATTTTCCGAAATTTGTCGAGTTGAGCGGCAATCAGATGCTTGCAAGCTATTTATTCCCCAGGACTGAGTTTTATGGTTCAGTATACTGTTCCGTGAGGAGTGATTTGATTCGTTCGACAAACAGTTTAGCATACAATACAAAGGCACTGACTTCAGCATTGAAACAAATAAATACGATACGTTTGCATACAGATTTGTCAATATAGTCTAAAAAGACCGATAAACTCAGCCGAGTGCAACCTATCGGTACATACCGATAACAACGAAAATAACCGTATGGCTATAAAGTTCTTTATTAATTATTAAAGCGCACAACTGTTCAGGGAAGCAAGATTGTGCTTCCCCCGCAAGCTTTACTTCAACTGAATGAAGCAGTACGGTTCTTGATTCATGATCACACTGGGACATACCGTCATAAGCAAATGCAGTTAATTGAACACATTAAGGAGGACGAAAACACCAAGTGAATGAAAAGTGATCAGATCCGCACGTCTTCTTGGTGGATACGTTTGCACGGACTAGAAGTGTCTCATTCAATGGATATCGACATATGGTTATTTCGGTAGAACAGCAGATGAGAAACAGGTTTTTATCGAGTGATGGTTGTGGATGACAAAGTTCCATCAGAAAGTTTTGGAAAGTAGTCCAGTGTACTGCTGACGAAGCTTATATAAGGATTATGTTCACTTTGGATCAGTAGAAATGAGAAGTACGAAATTGACTGTAAAACAATGAAATAGAATATGGACGACTCATGAAAGCACAGTTTAATTTTGGGGGTTTTCCCAAATACTTCAATGATGAGCACATATTTGGCTATCACTACTCGACTACAGTGCGGTAGAGGAAATTTATGCAGATGAAAAGTGAGTAAATCGAAACATAATCCAGTTTTCCATCCGCTTCGCGCAGAGCTCGAAACTATACTGATATTGGCAGGTGATTTCCAATCCGAAATAATTTACCTATCCACTTCTGATGTATGACTGATTTCGCATATCTTTATGAAGTGGTGAATATTTCTATAGCTGCTTCATGGTGCTACATCACTGTCATTAAATGAAATTCTATTGACTAGACTATGTAAACGATAACCTGCATTATGGTTTGGAAGTGTGCATTCGCTTGAGTAAATCTCAAAGCACGGAGATAAAGTCAGTATTTTCATAAATTATTTTTGTCACACTGCTCATTAAACCTTGTCCAAATATGCGTTACGCAAGTGGAATTTGAACAAAATCTACCGGCTGTTCCAAGATCTGAATTTCCGTGCAACGGAATGTTGATCCTATCAAAAATAGTTTCACCAACGAATCCAAAGATCGGATATCTTTCTGAACAGTTCTCGTTTTTCCTCAGAAACTACTGTTTTAATACATAAAGGCATGGACATGAAATGGAAAAGTATTTCTATGAACATATGTGATACTACCCTGACACTTGATGCGCTGCTCCGTTCCACATAACATCAAAGGCTCACTATTCCCATAAGGGTAACTTTGATTTCTCTCGGACGTGTGTTTCACCAGTCAAATTGAAACAAACAGATGAAGCACTGTGTAATTTTCAATGGAACAGACAGAAAACAAATTTGCCGAGACGTTACCACTTCTTCTTGCTCTTATAGATCGCATTTGCAAGACAACCTGTAACTTATAGAAAATCTGGTTGGTGATTAAAGTGAATAAACATGCAATGGAAATTTTGTGCCATTTTGTGAAGCTAAACTCAGATCCAATGAATTTGCATTATTCACTTCGGTAAACTGTATATAGTTTTCATTACAAGACCATACGCTTTAGCTATCGACCCGATTTTCTTTAAATGAAGAGGAATTTTCCATGGGCAACTGATAACAGTAAATCAGGATGTTTAAATCTGGCCCGTTTTTTATTCTCCTTTCTACTGTAACCAAATAAATATTGTCCCAACTAGGTATAACGTAGATACTCGTAGAACCAAGATTAAAAAGGACATGAAAAACAAATTCAGTGTATTGTGCATGCAAAGCCAGCGTTTTAACATAAAGAAAACCTTCACCTGAAATGCCTCAGGCAGCCAGATACAGGAAAAGTTCATTTTGGTACCCATACATACACGGAGAGACACACTGGCGCAAATACTTCAGTCACAACTTGTTTGCTTTGGAGCTCTGGGGACAATACCTTATTTGCTTTCCGATAGTTTGTGCATTTTGATTATTTACACTTCGCATGATGACCCGGTCGTTATATAAATATATATATATATATATGCCGGTTGCGATGCATACGAAAATTTCCACTGTTAACACTGCTACGGTTTTAGTACTTGTGAGGTGTGAAATAACACCAGAGAACATCATGAATTTATTCACAAGTTTCTCTGATTGTCTCTTCTTGGACTGTATTAAGATCAGTGAGTGAGTGGTGATTGCTTTGGTTTTCTAGGCAAACTTGTCTGAACATGGAAGGTGGAATCCTACTGGAGCATGAAAATTCCACTGACGTTTTTGAAAGGGTCTCAGAATTTATCCTAGTTGGAATTCACAAACGATAGCGAGCTCACCTGTCTAATAGAAACACTTACTTTATCGAGTACTCTACCCACAATTTCGTGTATACGTATAAAGTGACCATAATAATTTTTAACTGGGATATTTTCCACTAATTAGAGTTTAATGATCATGGTCGAATACGAACGGGAAGATATTCGTTTAGGAAGGATATTGATTTACATCGCAGTTGACTTCGTATCAAGGTCATTTAGGCAGGCTGAGTTCATAGCCTGTATTGTTATCGTGACAGTGAAGCAGTGAGCGAGAAACAATAAAATTATTTGTTTCCACAATATAGAAGATAATATACGGACCAAAGAACCTACGTCCATTTAATTTTTGCATTTAAACTGTTCTAGATTTTTAAACAAAACAAGACCACCATTTACATCACATTAAAAGAACAAACCAAGCCGAGAGTATATCTTTCATGGATGAAATCAGTAACATCAGGAATTCACCGCAAAGTCACTTACGTGCCTGTTGAAATTTTGCGACAGAAGTTCTTTTCTCTAACCCACCACAGACTGATACCGATATTTCACGCAACACTTTGAATAACATTTAGGAGCTTCAAGAGTCCTTCGCTTTGACGTAAATCCATTGAAAGTATACTTGGGTCTACGATAGGTCTTTTATGAAAACATTGTCACGGTCTGAGTCTTTCACTATCCATGATCTTTCTTATCTTCACGTGATAATTTAGTGAGTTACCTGACGTAGAATTCCTAAACGTTCTTGGAGTGTGCGGCAAAAACATCTTCATGTTGTAAGTGCCGGGCGCCACATCGACAAAACCAAGGGGGCGAGCTACCCTCTTACCACTGTTACTTGATGCCGGATTACTAGCAATACATGCCTTAAATTGCTATGAATAAAAATCAGTTTTTCCTAGCGGGCTTCCAATGCGTCGTGGTTGAGATATAGAGGTGATGACACAAAAGAGATGCTGGTGAAATTCCTGGCCTATTTGCTCCCTAGATAACTCCAAAGTTTACAGCTTTTTATGAAAGGCATTCACCAGTCCTTGCAGAATGAAATTAATACAAATTCAAGTATTTCTTCCTTTATGCTGTTAAGCGGAAAGTGCTCACATAATGTACGTTGCATGGGTTTCAACAATGCCTACGCATGTATACTTACGATTAATTTATACTCTGTGGGCGTTTCTCCCTCATTACTAAGATTGGCTCAGCCAAACCAACGAGTCGCAACTGTGGTTCTTCTATCGTGTCCTTAACGAAAAGCTTCCATCTGCACTTCTGATGAAACGAATTAGATCCCGATGAGACATCCCAATTCAGATTTCACAAGTATAAAGGTGTCTGCCAGGAGAGTGCCGCATACCTGACAAGCAGCAGTAATTGCGGAACCGGCCGTGTGCTTCTGAAGAAATTTCGTCTCCTCATCCAGGTACTACTTACAAGTTATGCGTATATATATAATCAATCCCAAAATTAAATGACACCCACTTTTTACCACCCAATTCCCCTTTTATTCTGTGATTAATTCTTCCTTGTTCAGAATATATGGCTTGCCGTAAGTCAGAACCAAACTTGGAATTATTTTTGAATCACCGCGATAAACTTGCTGAATGGGGAGAAGAAACTGCGAATGACCTTACGCTCCGCTGCTATGCTTAAAATTCAAGTACAATCACAATCCTACTTGGTGACCGAAGAGATTGTTCTCTGCATTTTTCTTGCAACACTTTGGATTATCGTGATGGTAATATTCATCCATTCGAACCAAAAGTTTGATATTACCACATTTTTTGACGGATAAACTGTGGAAGTCCCCTTTTCCCAAAGAGGAATTCTGTCCTAGAAGTTTACAATCCAGTTCAAGCCTGCAAAACCATGCTGGCCATCTCATGGCATTTTTTCACAAAATAAGGACTAATATTTTGTCATGTAATAACACTAGTGGATGTCAGCATTGTCTTGTTCAGATAGAGCATCTTCTGGGAACAAATTCTGCTGTCGGTTTTTTTAAACAAAAATATTTTACCAATAATTTTCTAGGCTAAAGCTTAAACAGCTACCCTACCGAGACCAATCTAAGGGAGAACGAATAAAACTCCACCCAGATGGACTCAAATATTTTGTTCTCGAAGTATGTTGGGTTGCATTCGCCCTGCACCCGACTGAAGGGGCTGCGGTTGCCAGATACCTCATTCACAAACTGAATTGGTCGCCTTGTTTCCAGATCACCTGGCCCCCATAGTAATTGAAAGTTTCACTGAGAAAAAGCATCGAAATAAAGGTTCACTTAATTTCATTACCGCCTCTTACCCTCATATTTTCAGCCGCATTTTCCACATACTGAATACTTTCCTTCTCGAACTCGGTTTCTCTTGCTTATTCTTGTTTTCGGTCATTCTCAACAAATTTGGGTATCTCAGGGTAAACCGACGAGATCAGTTTATGAAGTGAGAGTGGGCCCCACTCTGTGTGCGTGTGTGTAAGTAGCAAGTCAAAGCATCGTTTGAATTCAAGAAAGATAGGATGTCGGGCTTTCACCATGAGCATCACAGTTTACTTGAAGTCACTACACACCAGAACAAATTAAGAAATATTGCGGTAGTATGTTTCGCATACGGATCGATGAATAAAATTTCCTAATTGGAATCTGATTCGAATCGTTAGAAGCGTGAATGGATGATAAGACCATTTGAAAATCACATGATTCGTTGGTCCTATGCTTTCCGGGAAATTTTGTTTATCCATCCATGTGCGAGACATACTATTTGTGACCCCCTCCTGAACGCTAGCCCTGCCTGGCCGACGAAAATGCTCCGACGAATCACCATGTGATTCTTAAATGGATTTATCATCACGCCCCTAACGATTCAAATGTGATTCTAATGAGATTATAGTGTGATATTTGAGGGGAACCTACCTGTGTACGTTCGAGAACGCGCGAGACGCTCTCAAAACTCATTGGAAGAACATGGCTATATTAGTCTGGCTTTCAAGGGTACATGTTCGGCATGAGATTCGAAGCATGTTTTCGGAGAGACTTTTCAAAGTCTTTTGCAATCTTTTTTGCTCTAAAGATCCTTGCGTTCTTATAGTAAACGTAATACAATGAAGTTAAAACAGATAACATTTACGGCCTTGGAAATAGCAGATAGTAAACTCGAGCCGAAACTCGCCTAACATGGACAGATCCACGGAAAGGAGTTCATTCCAGTGATGAAAAATATTTTACCTTGGTTGACTTAGGAGTAAGGGTGACGAAAGTTTGATTTGGAAAAGATTTGTGGCTCTCTGAACTAGCAATGTGGCATGAGTTTTACTGCCCATATGTACACATCGTAACACGGAAAACTCGTCTTCTCGCCCCCCCCCCCCTAGCTTTCAAAAAACCGGTTGCGCATTTCAGCCTGACAGCATTTGTCCCATTATCAAAACGTTCGGTCGTGTATACCGTGCGGACAACACAAAAATCTTGGTGATTTACCCCCTGGCTTTGTTTCGACTGAATAGAAGTAATGATCGGATTGCTTTGATGAGGCTCTGTTCAGTGCTACTAACGTATCTACGACAAGTATGATAACAAATCCGTTTCTGGCTCTTTTTGCCTATTTTCACGGTTGCCGTGATCACTTGAACTACTCCAGTAACCCATAACAGACGGTTTTTTTCTAAAAAAAATAACTAGGGACAAGAAGCCATTGATCAGTACCGGGAAATTTACGTGAAAGAGAATAGACAGTTTGCTGATCAGTCTTTCTACTTTATAGTTTGTATCTGTAGTTTATTTAGGATTCAGACACCGTTACACTCGAAGAAACATTTCTCCCGCCGTAAATGTCTTTCCTACATTTTCTGGGCTTATTGATGAGCACGCCTTGACTAGAACTATCGAAAAGGTCTCCCAAACAGCTTGGCCGGCGGTGGCCAAGCGGATAAGATCGTGGTGTTTGGACGTGAAGGTCGCGGGTTCGAATTCTCCCACCGCCGGTCAACTTCCCCACTTGGCAGCCCTCTGCTGGCAGTGGCCTCCTTCCTGAAAAATGATGTACATTGTTATTTCCTAAATAACGGAAGTAAAAATTCAACCTTGAACCAACCTCCATCTTATCCGTACGGATGAGTAAAAATGAGCAGTCTCGTCCATCAACCCGCTAACGAGATTGTCGTAAACATGCCTGAGACTGCAACTGTTCGGCCTCCATCTGACAATGCGGATTGCGTGGAAATTCGAGCTGGTGTTAGTCTATCTCTCAGTTGCATTTCACTTCAACGCTTACTCCAGTCCACCCCAATCTGGCTTACACTACCGTCAGGCTCCAAGGTCCCAAAACAATGTCGGTTCATCCCCAACTGACCTGAGTCCAGGAAGCACATCTTGCTTTTCCTGTTTGCTTGTGCGGCCTGTTGATGGGGCCGATGTGATGAGGTGTGGTCGCACTGCCCTGTCAAAATCGGTGTGCTACCGTTCATTCGTTCACTTGTCTACTCATTCTAACTATGTGTTGAGTCAGAGGAGGAGGGCAGTTAGGTGGTGGAGAGGGGGTGAAATCTGTCATCAGCCGAAGAACACCATCCAAAAACCACACACCTATTGGCCTACTAATAAGCAGTCCGCAAACTAGAAGGTCCAACATATTGAGATGATACCATTTGGTCCATTTGGAGTACATGCCCAATGCCCAGTTTTCGGAATAAAACTCACTTCATGAGGTCACAACAAAACAGACAAGCGAACTTTTCCCAACTAGGCCGAATAAATGATAGTGCCCCAAATCAATTTGGGGGTGTACTGGTATATATCTGAACATCCCATTGTTCATGATAGACCACCTAACATCAACTTGCGACAGGTTGCCGTTGAAATTTGAAGTCCGCCCGAGTATTCGGTGTGAAGGATTTGCGAACTGCAGGTGTCCACCGGTTCAGCTTCTCGAATAATAAAGCAACATACGAACATAAAAACTTACGAAACTGCGTGTGTGTCTGTGTGTATGTGGGCACAGATTTGTCCTAGCGGTCTACGTGACCAGAGCCACGCGATAGAAAGAGATGAGAAGCAGGTGCAAAATGGACGCAAACAATCCATTTTGTGAGAACTTCAACGCTGCGGGTCTGTGATCTTCCGATGTTTCCTTTGCACATCTGTTAGCACATCCTTAGGCTGATTGCACGGTCAAAATAAAAGTATAGGGTGAGGGGGTTGAAAGTGATCTACGGTCTTCAAGTCGAATGAGGTCTGCGATTTTGCTAGGTTGTATTCTGTTTTCTAGACAAGGATGTAGAATTTCAAAATGACATACCATGAACCGATCGCAGAGGAAGGATCGCCTGCTTGCGTGTTCCATGGTCGGACCACGAACGACCAGTCGGAGCAAAATATTATCCTGGAAAATGAAGGAATTGCTTCGAATATTTGATTTATCTGTCGAACTGGGCGGCCGCAAAAATGTATTGGGTTTACTCAAATCTGATCCATTTCATTGAAATGCGGTCTAAAATACCGTCCTCGAATTTACCTACGTCCCCAGGTGAGACAATCGATAATGAGCTGTACAACAAAGGCTAACCACACGCTTCAATATTCACATCATCGTCACCACCGTTCAGCCTTAAACATCAGGGTAAGCCCCATTAACGACTGCCCTTATGACCGAGTTACACAGTACAACCGAAAGAATGAATATGCAATGTGAATAGGGGTGGACCTACAGAAACGGGAAAAGAAAAGAATGTGTAGTAGTAGGGAGCACTGTACAAAGCACTTTTCATTCTGAACTGACAGAAAGTGACAATGCGGTGATCACCGCCCACGGTCTGCTCTCATATCTTTCATTTCAGCATCGAAAATGAAATTTAGCACTGCGTATAGGAGGAAAAGTGTACGTACCTATCCGTCTATTGACGACATTATGCACCATATAATAACAACAAACAACTATCACCCAAAAATCAGGGAAGCATTACTCAAATAAAAGTAGTCGCTTGTAACTCATAAATTTCCCCATTTATACTTCCAATTTTGTTAATGACGCAACACCTTTCAAAAGGGATTCGCAGTTGTAAAAAGTCAACAGACGACGGGAAAGATTTAGTACAAGGTATTCACACTGTAAAGGTACGGCGTCGATTACTGGAGCATCGCCAGCCAAAATCGAACAACGGTTCAAACACCTCTCCCATGTCAGAAAGCCTAAGTTGGCATGATACTCTAGTACCAGATTACTCTGAGCAGTGTCTCACATGCTAACCTATGCATGGATAGCTGAATTCGAATGTTCTATTCCTCTTTCGTTAGAATACCGATTTCTGTAAAAAATTTGCCAAAACTGAGGGGAATTGTGTTGAAGATGCTAACATTGGACAGCAAAGTTTCGGGTAAACAAAATGATTTTAACAATAACTCATTCACAAATGATTTAATGGTTCAAAACCAACTGTCCTTTCCTGTCCACCAGGCTGCCAGATGAATGTGAGATGAGCACAGACTTTCGAATCCCAACATGGCTGGTGTGTAGAAGAGAATAAATTTTATGCTGCAACTGAAACGGGTTTGGCAAGTGACCGTCAACTCTTTTCCCATTCACATTTTTACCTACTCTAATTCAATCCCATAAAAATCTAATATATTATGATTTGATGGTATGAGTACGAACTACCGAAAACAAACTAGTTGGTCAACTTGTGTTTTACTATAGACTCAGAAAGATAGGAAACTTATCCGTTTGAGATTCTGTACATGGTGAACATGCCCGGTCACTTGTTAGCAAAGAAAAGCTTCGTGACAAGCGGTGGTCAGCTGCGTGGTGCTTCTGTCACTCGAAAATATCAAAGGTGTAAATCCCAAATCAACCGAGAAATTTAGTTGAAGAAGACATTTTTGCTGTCTCCCAGCTGGTCGACCCATCTGACCTAGTGAGACCTTATATAGTTCTGCACCTCAGCAAGTTTCAGGGTCATGCTTGTCGGTACCCCCACCCAAGCAGCAGATCCTAGTGGCTATGGTGTCTGCCCTTTTCAGTAAACCTATGTCCTAAATATTTGAACATGATTATAATCTTTGTATCGTAAAGCTATCATCTACCATTCAGCACAGTGATCGCAAGAAGCATTGGCAAGCTATTTGGTCAGAATTATTCTCCAATTATATCACCGTAACCGACAGTTGAAAGATCAACTACAATAATCCGACTAAGAAATAATTGAACTGGTCTCATCAGATCACTGTATTTTCCTTGTTGCATTGTGCGTATTACACAAAAAGAATTTCAAAAAATCACCGAGGTGGCAACCTGCAGCTGTCTAGTCCCGCTATTTATCACAAGAGTCGTTAACTGAGATCCTACAACCTCTGTGTCCGTCGAGGCTTTCTACCTTCTTCCAGCGGTCTTCAGTTTACGCAAAATTCTCCCTTTGACTCCCACTTCATTCCACTGCTCTCAGAAGGAAATAGAATCGTTGCAAGCTAAACTCATTCAAGTGTGAACAGTTTGGATCGTTCAAGCAATCGCCGATTATAGTTGAGGGCAAATCTGTTATCTGTAATAAGTGGTTCCGCATAATATTTCGAAATTCTGCAAACTCACATTGGCCTGTGGATCTTCTCTAGCTGCGAATTTCGTCCCATTAGGAATTGACCCAAGAGGCTAGGACCTCCCTAGTTAAAATCTTGATCACTGTCATGTTCCACTGGAATAGCAATTTGGCTAAAGTATATGTGAGGAGTTTGGAAATCGGTCTTGGTGGTGGCTCAGGTTAGTGGATTTTAGGAAGTTCTGGTCTCTGATCACAGCATTTCGGTGGCAAACGTTTTATCACTGACTGAATTGACATCTCGAGAGAATGGGTCTGACTGACTGTAAACTTCCGTGCTTACGGGGGGGAGGCGTGCACTTAGGGTCCACTTCGGTATCTTTAGTGGCTTTGAAGTGGTATGATCCATAACCATCGGTTGCTGATGCCACTATAAATTGCGGAAATCATGAGCAGATGATTGTGTTTATCAAAAATGGATAAGTTGAGTGGTGTATTTGTAATTCTATCGTCTTCATGAATGCGGAATGTCAACCAGTAGCCTTATGCAAATGTTACTGTTTGTTAACTTCCTGTATCTGGAATTAAACAAATGTATTTTGTGCAGTCTCTGATCCAGAGCCCGAAATGAGAGACATGAAATGGCTCTTAGTAGGCCACTTCCTACTGAATTTGCGTGATACACTCAGGACTAATGCACGGGATGCACAATCTCACACTCTTGAGTTTGAACACCAACCCGGGCTTGATCGAATTTGCGTTGCCATTTATAAAGCTTATCTAGGATTACTTGAACCAGCTGCTGTATACTAAGAGTACCATCGCTACTTATGGTGATGTGCACATTAGTTTTGCAAAATAGGTCATCCGCGAATATTCCATGCTACTGAAAACAGGAAGTTTCATTGTTTTTTACATTGAAAAATTCACCTTCATAAGCCAGAATCACACCAAAGTTTCCTCTGTTTAACCAGTATTCTAAGTGTAACAGGTTAGAGCATTAATCAGAGCAACTACTCGAAAATTGAAGGGTCACTGATTCGAATGCAACTCACAGAGTAGAACCTAGGATGCCTGTCTTATGCATGAACATTTCGTTAAAGGTATATTTCGCTATAATGCCTAGATAGTGATTGATATTTTCTGAAGCAACTGACAAAAGCATTTCACTGAACGAAGATGAACACGGGTTGAATTTCTATCATTTTCGGCTCCGTACCGACGGGCCAATCAAATGTGTCTATTTCTTTTGCTGTTCTGACATCCTGTTCCTTCATATAAGCAAATTCCCTTATGCGAATATTGGCCAGAAGAGGGTTAGAGCACATTCCCCCTTACTCAATTGTCCTCCACCTTCCGCCTGCCGGGGTGGCTAGACTATATGTGAAAGCACACGCGGGCTCATATATGCACAAGCTGACCCATCCAGAAAGCCATACCTTCGGTGTGAATGAGCACATGCCACTGTGAGCATTCCTGCCCGTAATTCCACGCTTCCGTTTCATTCTGACCTCATTTACTGTTTCTTACACAGATGGGGGGGAACGTGGAATAGCATGACAGGGGAAGTTAGAGATGAGGAGACAGATGCGAGGCACGTGGAGGTTGAAATGTTGAGTTAAATGAAAGTCGGCTGGGAGGACGTACCGGCGAATAAAAGTTCGTGTTTAAAATCAACACAACACGATCTGAAAGGCATGAAATAGGGAGCGCGAACCATTTATTGCATAAAGGAATGTTCAGTATAAGACGAAATTTACCTATGGATGAGTGGATTTCACGTGAAAGTTTGACCACATGGTCATCCGACTGCCCTTCAGTCACAAGGGACTTAACACAGTGGATGGAATTTTGGACAAAACAGTTCACACTGAACACCTTTCGAAACGAATCTCCCGTAGAAACTGTTCCGTGTGGACGGATTTCCGAGACACAATGCATTAAAAATGTGGAGCATCAAAAAAAACTATCTTCCAAAGCAGTTCGTTGTCGACAGTCTTTGAGATCCAATCCTAGTGACGACACTCTGCGATCCCCGATTACAGGTGTCTGTATTCTTCCGCGGGAGGAAAATCCTGGTGTACAACAACAAGCTCATAATTACCCATCCAAGGTTGAAAGTCAGCGAAAATTTATCCGTCCTTGTAAATCGGTCAAGGTCGTCGAAAAGTTGGCTCGAATCCGTAATCGGATAGGTGATTACGTTTGTCGACTATGTTCAACCTGGTTCCCGGACGCATTTTCATTAGCGGAACACTTGTGCCCTCGAATGACTAACCTGGTTTATCCATGTGACCTGTGCCCTAAAGTAAGTTTGATAAGTACTGACCTGATTTTGGTTGTCGTGAGTCGTTTTTTGGTGAACGCAAATTTTGAACCATCAAATAACTTCCGATTTACCCCACAAACAGAGTGAATCTAGGAAATGAAATAACACAAAGGGGAATCCAGGAAGTGCTATTCTTTCAGGTCTTGCTCAGTGCGAAATCCACTGGCAATTTTAGCTGAAAAATACAGGTAAATTCTATCTGTTTTGTTGAATTCTATATGAAAATTAATGCAGTTTGCCGAAATGAATTTGTCTTCCAATTATGGCTACAGTAACGTACGTTGCATGAAAACTAATGGACTTTATTCAATGTTTATGCTTACCGATTATCAGTTCAAATGGCAATAATTTTGAACTGTTACAGAGTGATGTACCGCACTGATTATCATTTCCTCAGTTAACTGAAGCCCTACCCCCTTACATAAACACAGGCTAATTTAGCCTCACAAGGGGAAAATCGCTGTCTCATGGACTGTCAAACATTCTCGTCCAAGGCAAGCAAATTCTCCAGGAGAAACCCCAATGTTTTTACATTGTTTGGTATCAAATCCTTTGATCCTGTTCACAAAAATATTGACTCCAATGATCTATAGTTCCCGGATAGAGTTCCACAGCTGATCATGTTTCCGATTTCAATCCCCAAGATAGACAGAATTTAGAGGGTACGCATTGCACAGGTGATTGAGAAACAGTTGCTTACTATTGGCTTAGAAAATAAAACACCACTATCATATCTCTATTTGCATTCGCAGTGCTGCATTGTAATCCTATCAAGCAGCCAAACTTTCCATTCTCAGTGACTTGTTTCGCATATGAATGAATAAACGATTTCCTCGGAAGCACACGACCAGTTTCTCGGCTATCGCCACTCTTCAGGTATGCGTACCCGTATGAGAAACACACAACTGTGAATAAAAACCAATACTTTCGGGCCTTATGTCCCCTTTCTGAGCGTTAGCTCTGCCTGACAGACGAAAATGCTCCAACGAATCACCATGTGGTTCTTAAATGGATTTATCATCATGCCCCTAACGATTCAAATGAGATTCTAGTGAGAAGCCAAAATTTCCAGTGAATGTGAATCACTGCACTCAGCTGAATAAGACAGGAATAATGTAACCAACTCTAGCTGGATATTCACCTATACTTCTACCTTTATGGTGCCTAGTATTGTTTTTTCACTGCACAACATTTCACGCGAGCGTTGTCGTCCATCGGGAACTGTTGAAGGTTAAACTGACTGGCTATGCTAGGTCTCGAACCCGGAACGTTCGCTTATAGAAATCTTCACTGGTAATTAATCAACCGCCATCACCCTCCACAGCCGAGACAAATTGACTCTTCTTACCGTGCTAGAATGTCATCAAAAGTCAACTAATGTTGGAATACTAATTTTGCCTTCAGACACTCACCGAATATCTGTAATCCATTTCACAGTTACTGATGTCACTTGCCTAATGAATGCATTTTCGTTTCCGCTGCTTATTTCACGGATGGTCTCTCGTATGTCGAAGAAGCATTTGGGAAAAATGAAGCCTGCGCAAAGAATTACCAAAAATTTTTCAGTAAGATTTTGTTCCAAATGACCTGGATATCATTTCTTAGTATATCTTTATAGAGAACCGTCAGTTTTTGGTCAAAAATAAGAACCCAGTTTGCATAATGCCCATAAGTTTGCGTACACAAACGCATAATGGAGCCTTTCTATTGGGTGCACGTTCATTTTCATGAATTTTCAACGACAACCCCAGGCCTGCATCAAACTGGCCAATTTCTATTCCTAATTCCTGAGGCAGTATCAACACGCATTTCCGCACTGGAGAAAAAAATGGATCGTTGCTGAGTGTGCGAAAGCAATTTGAAATGGTTCGCGCATTACCTGGCGATGACGGGCTGCTTTGTTTTAGATTTTCGTTCTTCTGAAGGAACCAGCTTTAACCATGGTTATCTGTAATTTAGTAGCGTAAAGGTAGCGAAGACCTGATTGGACCACCCAATTAGGATCAACCATAAGCTTATCAGCCATACTGTTAAAAAAATTTTTGGGCCTCTTTAACAGCATGTGAACGTCTATTCCAATTAATGATCATTTTATAAAACAATTAAATCATCTAGTACTTTAGTAGATTAAGTAATCAAGCTTTATAAATTGTTGTGACCTAGAAGGGCCATCAGGAGAACTGAATCCTATGTGATTAGCTGGCTGTTCCAGATGAATGCCCAGGCTCGAAAAGGCTGTTGATGCCTGAGAGGTTCTCGTGGAATTAGTTGAGTCCCCGACTAACAACTACCCACTTCAGGTTCGGGTTTTTCACCATTTAGATGGAATGCTTTGGGATTGACCACTAACATTGACACATTAGATGAAGCAACAATTAAGCACCCGATTTCTTTCAGTTATCCTTTGATTGTTGCTCGGTGCTGAATCGTCTCCTGCCTACGGTAGCGAGTCCACTCTGAGCGCAATACGTGAATTCATTGCACTCATACATCTGAATGCTGCAACCGTTGTAATTTAACATTTTTTCTCCTACTCTGATTAAGTTGAACAGAAAAAATGAGCTATGTTCATTAGCGTAGTCCAAATTGCAGGAATTAAGATAGTTGTATCTGTTTGTTCATTCTTGACACAAAATGAAAAATAGAGTTGACCAATTTTACAGAAAGCATTACTGTTTTTCATTGAAAAATGTCCAGATAGATTATCTCGAAATAGGTCTCAAAACATTCCGATTGTTGCCGCTAATGCTTTGGACCCGTTTGTGGCAACTAACCATTCAGCCAGCTACTCATTCGACCAATCAATAAACTAGTCCACTGATGAGTAAGGGTTGCAAAAACCAACAAGTGTTGGTCTGCTCTATAACCTAATTTCCTTCTCCCAAAGTCCACAAACTAATCGATTTATTGTTGCTTCCCATTAGCGGCTATTCCAAATAGTAATAGATTAACGCAATCTTTATCAGCCCCCTAAGATGGCCACTCTTATTTCAGGATCTGTGGTTGATACTAGCTAAATGCTCGCATTATAATCAAGTATCAACGGAGTCCATTCTTCATAAATAACTGCAATCCACTGATGCACAGAACTCTGAGTCCAGCTCATAGTTCATTTAGCTTTTTCTCTAGCTCTCATAGGCTTCATTAGCATAACCACCCCAAGTTCCGCCATCACAGTACGCACACATCCACACAAAACAGAGCCTGAAGCCGAGGAATAAAGTCATTGGAAATAACCAAAACAGCTTAGCAGTACAGGGGACAAAATCGCTCTCGAGTTTAGGCACCCTGTAGAAAAGTGTGCGGGAACTCTTCTTGACGGTTCGTGGGTGGCCAAATAGGAAAAGTTAAAAATGCTTCAGCTTTTCATTCAGTGGTGAAATTTTGTCATTGGTCGCTGGTCAAACACCTCCAGTAACCTGCTACAATAAGGGACCGCTATTAACCTCTACTAGTGGAATCTCCCGATATAACGGGGATTATCAATCGACTAAAAGATGTGTCCATGTGCATGCACACGTGTATACGTGCGTGCACATGTACGTGTATGTATGTATGTATGTATGTATGTATGTATGTATGTATGTATGTATGTATGTATGTATGTATGTATGTATGTATGT